>JAFIDM010052123.1:0-12075 GCA_023159025.1 Thereuonema tuberculata | reverse complement strand
AAGAAACTTGAACCCTGTTCCCGGTAAGCTCCAATCATCAGCAGCAGGTGGCGTCAAAACGAATGCTGTGAAAAAGGAACCACCTACTTCAAAATTAAGTGTCAGGAAGTAAAGCCAAACATCAAAGCCAGTATGGTAGTTAGGCCTAATTAATTATTGATCTAGCTATTGAATTATCAGATAATCAGAAATATTTACTGAATAAACATTAGATGTCATAGTTTGAAATACTAAATACGATGAATAAATTTGCAAAACAAAAGTGTCATTAAACTGCATAAAAAATACTAAACTAGAGATATTTGTAGCAATTGCTAAAAAAAAAAAATGTGTAAAGTTTGTTAAAATTGTTTTTGTATTAGATAATATCATGCCGAGATAAGTTTAAGATTTAGAAACAAAATTATCTGAAATCAATTTAATTTTCAACATAAACTATCAAGTTTGTTGGCAAAGTTTAAAAAACAATAAGATCGACAGATTCAGTTTCCATATTTACTTAGCAAAATACATCATTTGTATTAATTAGAAAAAAATATCTTGTACTGATGAGAATTATATAATGATATAATAAATTTTGCTGAATTGGTCAAAGTGTTTTTTTACTTGTTCTGACTTTCTGACTCCTTTACATATGGGAATTAATTAAATAGATAAGTTATGCTTTTAGACTACTTTCCTAGGTTAATTGAGTCTCTTCAAAATGGCGGGTTCCTCTATTCTATTCTTTTTTTTTCAACCAATGAAATACTGAAATAGTTATTTGTAGCAATTTTTTTAAAAAAATATGTATGTATAAAGTTTGATAAAATTGTTTTCGTTTTAGATAATTTCATGCCTAGATAAGTTTAATATTTAGAAACAAAATTATCTAAAATTAAATTAATTTTCAACCTAACCTATTAATTTTTTTGCTTTAATTTTTTGTTAGCATATAAAAACAGAAGTTTCAAAAACAATAAGAGCTACAAATCCACTTTATATATTTACTTACAAAGTACATCATTTGTGAATATTTGAAAAAAATAATCGTGTACTATAGAAAATTATATAACAATGATATAATAAATTTTGCTGAATTAGTCAATTTTTTTTACTTGTTCTTATTTTCCCTCCTTTACATATAGGAATTAATTAAATAGGTAAGTTATGTTTTTAGACTACTTTACTAGGTTAATTAAGTCTCTTCAAAATGGCGGGTTCCTCTATTCTATTCTTTTTTTCCAAGCTGTGAATGGGTCTCCTTGAAATTTACTAGACAACTTAATTCTTGAATTTGAAACTTTAGCATAAGAAGGCGATAAAATTGAGAATTAAATTTAATTTTTCTCTTTTGATAATCATTGGAGTTTATACAATGGATTTCTAGTGATATCTTAAAGGGTATTTAACTAATCCATAATGCGAGCGTGGTTTACAAATGATTGAACCAGATTTCGGCAGTTTTTATGAAGATTCATTTGATGTGAAATTCAGTCTATACATTGTTTTTAAAACATCTGATTAAATATAAATATTAATGTGCAGTATTTGGTTTTTTTATTTTCTGAAACTATTTACAGCTACTCAAAATGGAGAAAGTCTTGCAGTGGTTCTATTGTGATTTATTCAATGAAAACTATTATTTTCGATTAACTCTTTAGTGAAGAAAATATTAATATACTGTAATTGGATATATTTTATATTAGCTGAAATATCCTTCTTCGTTCGGCTTACAAAAAAAAGTCCTAATGCGGATGAGCAAGAAATTGAAATTATGAGGTCAATTATTACTTTATTTTCCCACACTTCTCGCCACCCTAGTCACATCAAACTTTCCCACGTGGTAAAAATCACGTGATTAATGTTATATTCTTATTGTGGAACACGACAATCCATAGAAGCATCCTTCAACAATATTTGCCCATCACTTCATTCCAACCCCGCTTTCTCCCCTTACGGATCTATATCAAAAATTCGATCAAATATTTTAGCATCTTTTCAATTTTGACCAAGAACACATGTCAAAGTTCGTGTTTACACCTCAAAGAGTTTTTGGAGATATGCATACGTTTCATGAAATGTTGCCCCATCTGTTCACTTTTCGACTTTGATTCTGAACACTCATATCAAATTTCGTTCTTTCCAACTAAAGCCCTTTTATAATATAACTTTTAACCCTATCACATCAAACCTTCCTTAGTTTGTAAACTATCACGTGATCAAGTGTATATTTACTTCGGAAACCCCGTAGACGTATCCTTCAACAATTGTTACCTTCCCCCTCCCCTCCTTATCATCTTTAAGGGTTCGATCTCGAAAAAGCATCATTTTGACTATATGGCACTATTTTGCACAATAATAGTTTGGTTCTCATTGTCGCCACCAGGTGGTAATGTGACTATTATGCACAGCAATATGTTTGTGGCAATTGTTGCACAACAGTTTTTTTTTAGTTCCTGTTGTCATCAGCATGTCCATATATGGCACTATTTCAGATATTTCATCACTTAGGTTGGTTAATCTAAATCTTTTAATATGAAATATTATACATTGATACATTAATTATTAGAGCATATAAAAGAAAAAGATAAAAAGAAAAAGATATTTCAATCATAAAAATAATAGAATTAACAAAATATAAGTCAAAATTACCTTGGAACCCGTATCTCTTCGCTTCGTCTACCAATTCCGCAACTCCCGATATATTTAGAAAATTATAAGAAAAAAGATATTTAATAATAGTACAGGAAAATTAGACAAAAAAGTGGCTGAACCCGGACATTTGAAATAACAAGCTAAAAATTGATAGAAATGTTACGGATGATGTTCTAATTGAAATCACGAAATTCCCAAAAAAAAATCCGCTGTCTCGGAAAAACCGCCGCCTACAGGATTTGTCGACTGAAAGAGCGTACGATTGTATTCGTTTTCGCTCCAAATTGGTTGTAATGTCTAATACAGTTGAAAACATGAAAAGGTTTAAAGAAATAAATATCCCACCCAAAACACTTCGTGTAAAATAAGTTGCCAAGACTCACATGCTCATGATGCTTCCACTGTTAAAAAGATATGAGATCTCATGTAGAGCCAAGCCCCTAACTCTATGAGGCCTAACTCTACAAGCCCTAACTCTAAAAACCTTATATCTTGGTCAAAAAGTATGCCTTGGCCGTTTCGTGGCTGTCACACAGACAATCCCATGGAGTTATGTAAAGGATATGGAGTATGCCAAGGCACACTTTTTGACCAAGATATTAGGGTTTTTAGAGTTAGGCATGTATAGTGAGGGAGCTTGGCACTATATGAAATCTGATAACTTTTTAACAGTGAAAGCGTTATGAGCATCTTGGCAACGTATTTTACATGAAATGTTTTGGGTGGGATTATCTATTACAACTAAATTTAATTTTAAGATTATTTAAAAAATGGATTTTTTTTCAATACCCTACTTTTCTGTTTTTCTATTGGTCAACTTGTATATACAAGCTGTTTGCACTTTTGTAAGAAATCACATTATTACACAGTATTATTTAGGCCGAAGCATTGAGGGTACGACGCATTTCAGATCTTAATAAAATCCAAAGTATAAAAGCTAGATAAATGAAACTTAGCGTATTTGATTAGTATGGTAACTGCATCTTATCCTGAAAATTTGAGCTCTCTAGTATTATCCAGGTCGAAGCTATGAGGGTTCGATAATACATAACCAGACCCCCCTTTATGAGGGGTTGGAATGTAAAAGTTATGGATTTCTTAATTTTTTTGTTGTTTGTGTGCTAATGCTAACCTGCATACCAAATTTCAGCTTTCTAGGACTTCAGGAAGTACCCTAGAGGTTTTGATGATCATGAGTGAGTGAGTCAGTGACGAAATCGACGTATTTTAGGTATTAATAAAATCCAAAGTATAAAAGCTAAATAAATGAAACTTAGCTTATTTCATTAGTCTGCTTACTGCATCTTATCCTGAAAATTTGAGCTCTCTAGTATTATCCAGGCCGAAGCTATGAGGGTTCGAAAATACGACGAAACACTTCCAGTAAAGGTACGTAGTGCCCTTCCTGCCTTCGGCTCGTCTTGGCGGGGGCACTGCCGTGCCCCCAGATTCTACTGAAATATACTAAGTTAAAATGTGATTTCAGAACCAAAAACTGGTCGAAAAGAGCATAGTATGCTATATACTTTGACTTACATAACGTGTGTAGGTGACTGAAACAAATTAAACATAGAAAAACCAGTTTAAAAAGCTTTCGTTATTGATAAAACTCTTCCAACTGCAGTTTGAAAAGAAAAAAATCCAGTCGCGCCGATGAGCAAGTTTGAAATTAGCTTCGCGCAACGGCATCCAATTGTGCGCGCGACTTAACTCGCACAGTGTTTGGCTACCACGTAGTTTTCGCGGTTGGACGAATTGTGGAAGATGGTGTACGCGAAGAACACGGTAACCCAGATGATAAACGGCCATGCCCGCGCACATCTTCTGATAGAGCTGTCGTTGGCGATCTTGATCATTCGGGATATACAAGATACAGACTCTCTTCTCATCGATCGCTTGAAACAAACACACTCAGACCTACTCTCTGGAACGACTCCGGTGGATGACGTTTTGTCGTCAGAGTACATTGCCCAGGCAGCAGAGTTGTTCGATGCCAAGTTGAAATTCCTCTTTTCATCTGGACGGCTCACTGTGAAGCTGGGGGTGCGATACTTTAAGATGGTTGGATCATGCGTCTGTATGTTAGAGCTGAACGTTCTGGAGATTGGTCTCTTCATTTGCTCTGTCCAAAGAATGATTCCGTATTTCCACTCTGCGGGACATCTCAGCTCGAGGATTGACCTTGGAGTTCCGGCAATTTGTTAAGGAAGGCTGATTCACTGTCAGGAGATCTGCAAAGTTCGGGTCAGGCATATGGACCGATATGACTATAGAGCAAGTGTTGATGAGAAACATGAAGACAGCCGGTGGGCTCACACGTGGACGTGGATTAACGGATAACGTCATTGCTCGATGGGTTTCTGCCATGCCTTCATCTGTAAATGTAATAGACGCCACTGAAAGGTTTTGTGGAGTCTTCGCCGAAACCTCTGACCAACTTGTGGAGCTAAGAGAGTCTCGGCAAGTGAGAGATAAGGCAGACGTTCGCAAGATGGTAGACTGGCTCCAGTCCCACCACCCTTTTAACGACTCAACGAACCTTCTAGTGTCCTTGTCTACCGGTGTAGCAGCCGACGATACAGTTAACTGTGATGAGGCTCTCTCCCGTGGTTTGCAAGCAAAGAAATCAATCACAGGTCAACGATTCAGTAAAGTTCACTTAAAACGAAACAACTAAGTCACGACTTTTGCCACTGCGTCTACAACGGCCAAGATCAAAGACACTGTCGTCGAAATCAACCCTGACCAACTTTTTCAACGATTGCTGTATGTTGTGCGTGACGATGTTGACCTCGAGGAGTACCTGACATATGAAATTGCAGGAAGGACTCCACCGCTGTTTGACGGGTTGTTGATGCGGAAAGGCACTAAGTCGGGATTGATCGACGTTTTAGAAGAGATAGCGCCGCACAAGATAAACTTTCCAGTGAACGCAGAGTTTACAGTCGATGGCGGGTTCCTCCTGCAACGGGTTGTGTGGGCGCGTCCAGCGAATTTCAGCCACATCTGTCTCCAGTATGTGAAGTACATGGAAAATCAGTGGATGTGATACCACTTCTGCTCCGTTCAGAAAAGGCACAAAGGGATCTTTCAAGAAGTTCAACCTTGTTTAAGGGAGACAGTATCGGTCATCAACTAATAATCAACAGTTTGGATGGGGTCAGCTTACATCCATTCCAACTAAAGAAGAACCAGCACCAGAGCGGGTACTGAACATCATATCCTGTAACTGTAACTGTGGTTGCGAGAAGAGACGCGGGTGCAGAAGAAATGGTTTTCCTTGCACAAGTATGTGTTGCTACTGCGCAGGACATGGCTGCACAAATCGTATGGACTACGCTGACTCGGATAGCGATGACGACGTTGAACTTTTGGCCGACGTGATGTCATAGAAACGGTAAATCACTATAAAATTTAAAGACCATTTTTTTACTGTTATTAAATCGACGCTAATATAGGTTATATTTTTTCAGATCATGCATTACCAGTGAGTGAAAGATTTTCGCCGGTGAGTGAACAGCCAGTCGAGCTCCAGTGACAACAGGAAACAAGCTATCTAACTTTCACCCTTCGTAATCTACACTTCCGTGCAGCTAAATCGACTCATCCCTTCAGAGCGCACAAAAAGGCGTATATTTTTTAAATGGCTTAGCCGATTTTCAAAAAACATTTTTTTTTGAAGGCCTAATGTTTTTACTTTACAATGACATCATTATCATTAAAACCTGTACAATATTTTGTTTTATAATGCATTTTGAATGAAAACGCAAGCAAAATGCATGCTTAGGAAAAAAAATTGGGGATACTTAAAATTAAATTACAACAAAAAATTCAAGCAAATCAAGGAAACTTTTAATAATCAATACTTGGTATTGCCTCCCCTTGCCTGTACGACGGCTTGCATGCGGTTCCTCATAGACCCTATTAAGGTTTTGACAAAGTCTTGGGGGATCCCATTCCACTCCTCCTCCAGCGCAATCTTGAGCTCGTTTTTATTAGACGGTGCTGGATTTCTGGCTCGGACCCTCCGTTTGAGCTCGTCCCACAATTGCTCAATCGGATTCATGTCGGGACTGAGGGCTGGCCACTCCATCGTCTCGAGACCAACCTCCTCCATGAATTGCCGAGAGGTTCGTGCTGAATGACACCGGGCATTGTCATACACCAATATGAAGTCTTTCCCGATATATCCTGCGTAGGGCACAACATGATCCAGGAGAATGTCCTCAATGTATCGTCGAGCAGTCAGACCCCCCCTCCGACCTCCACCAGGTATCTGTTTTTCCCTCAATAGATATGCCAGCCCACATTATGCAGGAACTGCCGCCTTACGAGACTGTTTCAGTAAAACAGCACTATGAAAATCGCTCTCCTGGACGCCGGTAGACCCGGCCTCTCCTATCATTACCATGGAGACACATTCTGCTCTCATCAGTGAATAGGAAGGACCGCTATTGCTCGATGCTCCAATTGAGGGTTCCGAGCAAATTCGAGTCGTGCTGTGCGGTGACTTACGGTCAATTTTGGGCCTCTAGCGCGCCGTCTTGGAGTGAGGTTGACTTCCATCAAACGTCTTCTGACTGTCTACTGACTAACAGCTACTCCACGAACTTGTCTCAGCTCCTGTTGCAGATCGACGCCCGTGAGATGGCGATTTCGCAGTGAAGTTGAAATGATAAAGCGATCGTCCCTCTCAGATGTGAATCGGCGCCGTTCAGTATGTGGTCTCCGAGTGAAGGTACCAGTTTCCTGAAACCTTCTGAATACTCTTGAGACAGCAGATTGGCTCAAGTTTAGTTGACGAGCGACTTTTCGTTGACTGTGGCCTGCTTGCAACAAAGCAACAACTTGTGTGGCGTCTTCTGGCGTAGTATCCATGGGTTTGTGAAAACAATGAATTAAACTTGCAGAGATGTGTACAGATAAACTTCTGATAAGCGACTGATAAGAAATATCGGTATACGTGGGATTTTATAGGGGATTTTATAACGGGGTTGGTGGTTTCCGTTCAGACTGCATTTTGCTACGCTTACGTTCAGATCACATTCATTTGGAAAATATTGTACAGATTTTAATGATAATGGTGTCATTGTAAAGTAAAATATTAGGCTTTCAATAAAAAAATGTTTTTTGAAAATCGGTTAAGCCATTTAAAAAATATACGCCTTTTTGTGCGCTCTGAAGGGGTGAGTCGATTTAGCTGCACGGAAGTGTATTTGTATTCCTGCTTATGCCGTTACTTCACGCCTTGTGTTATGAAGTCGTCTTTGAATCATTTTTTTGTATGTTACGATACATTTATTATAATTTTAGACCAATTTTTGTTTGTCGCATTTAAAGAAATATTATTCTTTCTCAAGCATCAAAATTGGTCTACAATTATTAATTTTAGTGTTTTGGAAGAGAACGCAGCCTGAATTAAGTAATTTGATGCAAAAACGAATACAATCCGACGCTCGGTTCAGTTGCTTAAAACTCGACAAATCACGATGAGGGCGGATTATTCAAAATGGCGGATTTTCCCCAAGATGGATTTTTTTGGGGATTTGGGGATATCAGTCAGAACACTATTATCAACATTTCTATCAACTCTTAGCTTGTTATTTCAAATGTCCGGGTCAATGTCTAATTCTTCTGGACTATAAATTGTATTAGGACAAAATATGGAACCTCCACAAATCTAAACTAACAACAAAATATTCATTAAAATAAAATAAAATAAAATAAAATAAAATAAAATAAATTAAAATTAAATAAAATAAATTCTTGTCTCCGTTAGCCTCAAATTTTCTATGCCCATTATTCTACGCCCATTCTATGCCCAGTGTTTCCAAGTGATATCCCCAAACAGCTGTTTCTCGTTTAATTGGCGAGCAGCAAATGAGAGTATCATTGTAACATCCAAGGTCTCAACACAGAGGAGAACTGAAATGGGAGTAGGACAAAATATGGCACCTTCACAAATCTAAACTAAAAACAAAATACGCATTAAAAATAAAGTAAAGGAAATTCTTGTGCTGCCCTCCGGCAGCCTACAAGAATTTTTTATTTGCACATTATTAAGAAAGAAAAACCGCCTATAATGTATGAGAACATTAAAAGGGTGAAACAGTGTTTACAAGTAGCATCCAGCTAGTTCTCGATGTTTAAATGAGTGTTTGTTCAAGCAGAAATTTAAAAATGTTTTAAATGGGAACATGAATAAGCTAGGTAGTGAATTTTGTGGAAATACATCAGCTGTTTCAGTGTCAATACAAACAGATTAAGAGATAAAGACGTCATCAGACAAGCAAAGGAGAAAATGGTTTAAGTGAAATAGTACGAACTTCCTGTGCTCCATCAATGATGATAAAGAACTTATAGGCTCAAAATGATTCTGTACCCTAGTTGTACGGAAGGGGTGATATTTTTGTTTTGCAGAGTATAAGAAAGAATAGAAAATAAATAAAATAAAATCTTAAAAGATTTATTTTAGTGGACATTCAAAATTGGAAAGTCAGTATGTACATACATCTCTATAGCTTTGCATTAATGAAGCTAACGTCGCTAAAGCCTATATTATTAATTTCTTTCTCGAACAACGCAGCAGACGAACATAAACGAAATGCATTATAAACAAATAGATAGAATGTTAATTTTATACGATATAGAAGCGTAGGAATTGTTTCATAAACAAAATTTACAGTTTTTTACAAAATTAATGAAGCAAAACTTATCCGAAACATGAAAGAACTTTATAAATCAAATATAACATTGCAAATTCTAATAAAATTAATAATCTATTAATGAAATAATTGCATGGAAGTAAAGATCAATATATAATTTGAAAATCTCATAATATCAATAGTTTATTTCCTTATAATAAAATTAGTACAAAATATGAAAAAAAATGGATGACAGATCAATTTTTAGAGCATATAAAAGAAAAAGATAAACTATAATTAAAACATAAAAATAATAGAACTAACAAAATACTGGGTGTTTCGGAAATGGTACACAAAGCGAAGAGATAAGGGTTCCAAAAGTCATTTTGAGTCGAAAATGTTCTATGACATTTTGTTATACGTGTCGTAGTTTTATAGTAAGGAAAAGAATGCTTTGAGGATGGTCCCTAAAGTTCTTTCATGTTTCGGAATAAGTTTCTCTTCATTAAAATTGTAAAAAACTGTAAATTTTGTTTCTCAAACAACTCATACCCTCCCATCGTATTATAAATAGGTAAAATTTGTATGGTTATTTGTTTGTATGTCATCCCAACAGTGATACAGACACGGTATTTAAGCAAGAAAAAAATACAAAGTGGCACAACCAACATTTCCGTGCAATCCCAAAAGCGCTACAGAAACAGTATTAACGCAGAAACAAAATACAAGATGGCGCCACCAACATTTCTCAATACTGGCTAGAGAAACAGTATTTAGGATAGACATTATTTTAGGGCAGGGGTTAACTTATAATGATTTAGGACAGGAGGTTAACTTATCTACATTATTTTGAGTCATGAACTACTACACACGTATTGTTTTATTAATTACTAGCAGCAAAGCCTATAGGACGACAGGCATAAAAAAATATGAAAAAATCATTTTATTATCTTCTATCAACTATAAAGTAAATATCTCCTTATAAACTACATTTTCTGTAAAAACAGCATCAGATCCTTCTATCAGATGTCCTTGATCTATTCAGTCAATAATTTTGATTTTGACGTCGTGCTCGAGAAATAGCAACATATACCTGTCCATGACTAAAAACAGGCTCAGGTAAATAAATACCAACCATTTCTGAAATTTATTGAGAACCCTTGAATCTATCTTAATAGCTTAATTAAATTGATTTACAGACATACAGACAGACAGACGAACTTAGCCAATTATATAAGTTGATGATGATGATATTTGATTTGATTAATGATTTGATTTGAAATAAAAACCAAACACATCTAAAGTTTGTCCTTGTAAATAAATTTTACTACAAGTAAGAATGGAATAATTATTATTTTTGACTCATAACGCCGAAAGGCATTTAAAACTCACCTTTGTAATCTAAACACTGCGCTAACTTGTGAACGAAGCTTCTACGGCAAAAATGGTTTTGAGTTTCAAAATCAACGTAAAAAACTGAAAAAGTATGCCAAATTTCATTAAAATGGGTGCAGTGGTAACAAAATTGTTTGGTTTTGAACGTACGTTTTGTTAGAATTTCAGTTGTCTATGTCAGTTCTCAAAGATAAAATTTCATGGAAACAACATGGAATGACAAAATGAACTAATACTTCATCCAATTTGAGTAGGCCTACACTTGATTCAATGGTACCATTGAGAACCTTGGATCTATCTTAATAGATTAAATATATCGAATTACAGACAGAGAGACAGACAGACAGACTCTTCAAGCATATTTCGAAACTAAATATGGATAATTACATGCTTGCAAAATACATATTTTGTTTCATTGCTTAGTCATTCAAATTATACTTGGGCTGTTATGGAAGTCATGGCTTTTAAAAAATGAGCTTAAAACAGCGTTTTCAATCTTGTATTTTGAAAAATGTCACTGTATTTCAAAAATGTGGAATCTGTTTTACTTCCGTGAATATTTCACGAGTTGCCACTAGTATCTTTTAAAATTAATATTATATCTATATTTGTTTATAATGCGTTTCGTTTATGTTCGTCGTATTATGTGTAAAAATGATGTTAAGGGTTAAAATAACAATTGTCTCTGCATAAGAAAACTTGCCGACTGTTGTATAAGCATATCAAAGAACACTCACAAGAGTGATCCGATCTATTTTGCCGCAGCCCACGCACAAAGTACTGGCCATGAGCTGCACTTCGAGAAACCGTTAATTACCCAAAAACAACTTACACTTACAGATATAAGGAATGAGTGCATTTTGTGTTAAGCAACTATTGCTACTATAATATTGGAACATACAATCTAAAAAACATTTCATGAAGATATAATCATTGTTATTTTCCATAAGACATATATATATATATATATATATATATATATATATATATATATCTATAAATGTTGTTATTGTTGTATTTTGGTTTTAGTTTAGATTTATGGAGGGGACATATTTTCTCCTACGACCATTTCAGTTCTTCTCTGTATTGATACCTTGGATGTTTATAACGGTATTCTCAACTGATGATCGCCAATTAAACGAGAAACAGCTGTTTTGGGATACCACTTGTAAACACTCGTCTCAGTCTTTTGATGATCTTATAGTTTTTAGGCGATTTTTCTTTCTTAATAATGGGCGTAGAAAATTCTTTGAGGCTGCCGGACGCAAGAATTGACAAGAATTTTATTTTAATGGATATTTTATTGTTAGTTTAGATTTGTGAAGGTGCCATTTGTTTCGGAAATGGTAGACAAGACGAAGAGATACGGGTTCCAAGGTCATTTTGAGTTATATTTTGT
>JAFIDM010051978.1:47571-62889 GCA_023159025.1 Thereuonema tuberculata | reverse complement strand
ATTCATCTAGTGTGTCGTAATTCATATAGCAACTTAAACTTCCAATGTTTCGATTGTTTGGAAAAATCGATTTAATTCTCATATTAAACCATACTTTTGTTGCTTTTCATTACTCTTAGAACAAGGATTTAATTTACAAAAGAAAACTATAAATTTTTAGTAAGAAATAGAAGTTGAACTTTTTTTAAACTATATATAAAAAATAATATATATACAATAAAAATATCTTTAATTTTATATTTTTTATTAATTTGAAATTTAAATTTATTCTGAAATTTCGAAATATATTTATTTATAACTTTAATTGGAAAATTATTATTTATAAATTCTTTAATAAGATAATTTAAATTCTGCAAAAAAAATCTTCAAACTTAGAATTAATATCAAGATATCATTTGAGTTCTTGTATAAAAATATTTTTAAATAAATTTAAACTAACATTACTGGTAAATTTATAAAATTTATTAATTTTAAATGGAAATAAAAATGTTTTATTAAATAATTTAATAAATGGAATTTGCTGATTCTTCTTCTTCTTCGCGAATGGGTCACTTAGGACCACGCGGAATCAACACACTCTGAGCCTTCCTCCTTGCCCAATAGTTCTTCATTCGGATGGACTGATGCAATTTCTGCTCCTCCGACCAAGCACGGCGTGCTGGTTTCTTCACATCTTCCTCAAATCTCCCTGTGTGGACAATATGTCTGCCCACCTTTCTATCCTGTAAATTTGGGGATCCTAACTCAATGAGGTCCTTTTCTAATTGTTTGTACCATTTTGGTCTTGTGCGTTTGTTTTGTAAAAATTTGTGGATGCGATAAGTAAGTCTGGAATGATTCATTCTTTCCAAATGACCTAAAAATTGGATTCGTCGCATTCTCATTGTATCAGTAAGTTTAGAAATGTGCTTATTATATTTCAGAGTTGGGTTTGGGGTAATGAATTCCATTTTTAATTCTGGGCCCTAGAATTTTTCTCATAATTTTCCTTTCCTTAATTTCTAATTGTTCTTTTAATGTTTTATATTGGAGATTGAGCGTTTCTGATGCATAGAGAGCTTCAGGTTTAATCACTGTTAAGTAATGGCGAATTTTACAGTTCCAGGACAAGCATTGTTTGTTATAAACATCCTTTGTGTGTTGGAAAGCAAGTTCCATTTTCTGAATTCTTGATGTTACAGATTTATTTTCGTTGCAATTTTCTGTGATCCATTCACCTAGGTATTTAAATTCCTTTACCCTGGTAATTTTATTAATTTGCTGATTATATATTTGTATATCTAAAAAAATCAACAAGTTTAGAATTATTATTAGTTTTTTTATATGCAAATAACATTTTTTATAAATTTTGTCTTCTATATAATCAATTATACAATTAGTATTAGACTAAAAGTAGTTAAGTCATCAATATATCTTAAAAATTTTAAATTGGAAAGGGGTATAGAAATCTATGCTTTGCGAAACTAGCAGAGCATGCTTTGCGTTTTGCCAGTTCCATATATATTCCTAATTTTGAAGTTTAAATATTATAGGGATCTCTCCAAACTTTGATTGTTATTTAATCTATTCATGTATTTGTAATTTAAAGAAATGTCTCAACCCATCTATTTGGATAAGAATTCTATATATTATTTAGCAAGGTATAATTGATTTGAATACTACACAACAAAACTTTTAAATTATTTTCAGTGTTGAAAATGCTCATTAAATAACAAAAGAAGAATACCAAAAAAGCATTTAAGAGTATAAATCTTATCGACATTGAATCTTATCGATTTTATCTTTATTTAACACAAAACTCCGTCTGACTTGTGTAATGGAATTGTTTTTAATAACTTCTCCTCAAAATTACTTTTAATATGTCTTTGAAACAAACTTTTAGGAAGTTTTTCAATTTCTGGATTTGGAATTTCTATTTTGTAGAGTTTTGGAAAAATTTTTAAACCAGTATAACGTTACTTTAGGACTAAAGAATATTAAAAAAGAATATTTACATTAATATTTGTTATTAATAATGATAATAATAATATATAGTTATATTTATATTAATAAAACTGAATTTAGAATTATGAAAAAAATATACGACATATGTAGGGTTATATACAACTCGTAATTATTCACTAATTTAAAAAAACAAAATAGGTCAGAATCACTTTATTCCTTAATTAGTAATTATTACATAGAACCTTTCTTAAATTTTGACCAAATTTTACTGCATGCAGTTGCTTCTGATAAGAAATAAATTAAATAATTGGAATATCAAAAAAACTAAATCTTGATGGAAAAAATGCATTTTTTTTTCTTTAATTTGGAAAGGTTGCTGCAATTCGAAGGTTTGCTTGCCAGTGATGTTGCGATTATTGAATCATTTCAACTAAAATAAAATGAAATAAATAAAAAATTACTAACCATTACTAATTAATTGTATTAATATTCATTATTTTATCTTTCACTCAATATTTGATAGGATAAAGACAGGATCATTTTTTGGATAAAGACATTTTTTTTGTTATAAACTTACTTAAATAAAATCATTTAACTGAAAATACATAATAGAATTCTACATAAATTCAAATGCAAGCTTCAAAATTTAATTTGATAGTAAAACAATAACTAAAGTCAAAGTTACTTCAGTTGGCTATTTTTTTTCTCATAGATATATATTCAATATTTTCAAAAAATATTTTGCAATTAAAATTATACAAATAATTGTACAAAAGCCATACGTTAACAAAATAAGCTAAGGTAAATATAATACGTTAACAATGTCAGGTAAAGGTAAATGTATAATGGCCAATGCGCACTGCCCAGCATCGAGCGAATTGCAGATTTGTGATTTGTGACGTCATGTCTGCGATTTTTCGCCAGACGCCAACCTTCAACAGGTTTGAAGATCGGCGTATCGCGTCCGCGTCGTGGCTCAGCGTCACCAATCAGAATTCTGCGTTAATTATAACGTCAACCAATCACAAAGCAGCAGCACGACTTGGCGAAAAATTCGCAATTGCGAATTCCAAGATGGAGGCGCTATTTCGTCAGTTCAAAACTATTCACGGTTTATGTTGTTGGTTCCAAAAATTACAAAATGAAGGATAGAAAGACAAAGTATGAGTACATAGTAGCCACAAACTGGGAAAAAAAGATAAGGTTGCATTTATTTCAGTCTTTGGAATCGAATTGTAAACCTACGACATGAACAAGCGGTCAGGAAATTAATGTTTTAAAACATTATTTTTGTAGTTGAAGACAACGTGAAAGTATGGAATAGTGTTCAGGATACCTATGCCCTTCGGAAAAGGAAAATATTCCAACAGATCTCGAGTAGATATTCAGCAGAAGTGCTGCAAAGACGTTAAGCCTATATAGATTTCATGTATTTTATGGAGCAACACATATCGGCCGTAAATATGTAAAATAAGTAATCAAGTAATGTAATGATTAATTACAGTTCAAGCCTCCTTGGTTGAATTTTAAAAAAAAAACCTGTTTTGTTTGTGCTGTGAATGTCGAAAGTCGACAGGTTTCAAAGTTAACAGTACTAACAAATTATTAAAAAAAAATGATAATGAATGCGTAAATAAAGTTCAGAATGTAAATCCTGAAAATACATAAACACACCACTTACAAAAAAAAACACCTTACAGACATTATGTATTGATTGTATTACAACATAATATATCTGATGAATTTCTATTATATTTGTATTAGAAATTCCCAAAGAATGAATAACTCTTCATTGAAACAATATGTACTAAAAAGCTATGTAATACATGTGTGGGTGTAAATACATAGAAGTGATATTTTGTAAGATATTAGTAAATTTTTTTAATTGAAACCAGTATGTCCTGTCAACGTATATCAATTCATTTACATTTGCTTGTGAAGCATCAAGACATATCTTTAATCAGTCAGTTTGTATTTAAAACACTATAAACTTGTCCATATGTCTAAGTTATTGCAAAACTCCACTGAAATCACTTGTGTTTCTCATTCCATCTATCTACAATACATTTAATATTTCAGTCGCATATCATTGTGTAGACTCAATTGTCTTCTTTGAATTGAATGAAATATTATTATAATTTTGTACTAACTATGCAGCAAGTTGTAATACTGTAATATTTTCATTTATATGTTAACATGATTGCTGTTAGCAATTTCTCAAAAATTTATGTATCCAACTATAACTATAACTATATAATCTTGTGAATAGAAACCTAATGTTTGTTTAAACTGTGATAACTTACAAAATATCACTTTCAATTGTTATTTGTGTGGGAAATTTGTTGACTATCTTGTCTGTTACTGTTTAATCTTGTCATGCAAGACTCTCTCCCCTTTATATCTGTAGGTATAACCCACCCATTTAAGAGTATCACCCTTCATCAAAAACATACAAACTTAAAATTACCTTCCAAATATAGATCCAAGCTTGTTTCTGTCTACATGTCCTCAGCCAATGAAGCTAACGAAACTATTCCTCACAATTTTTACGCAAACAGAAATTATGTACGTATTTTGCTTTATTGAAGATAACATGTCTGGGTTTTTTTTTTTTGGGAGGGGGGGATGGAGAATTAATTTACTGAATCTATTTCAGACATTACTAAAGGTGTAGCAAAGATAATTTATAAAATATATTTATGTTATATTAAATTTTTAACATGCGAAAATTATGCTCATTAGGTTTAGGCTTTGAAATTTTCTTTCCAATGAAAAGGCTGTACAGTAAGGAATGCCTTACATTTTGTGAAATGTAAATGTTTGTAAGTATTTGCTATGGTATTGAAATAATTGTTTTATTTAATTATTATTTATAATTTTGGTTCTGCAAGGTTCTTATTGAATCTCTATGTAGGGTGTTTTATGGTAGTTATTTTACAGAAAATAATACAGACTATATATGATAATAATGTTTTAATATAGTACTGCAATGTCAGTAATATTATTGTTATCTTTTACATTGACAATTTATTACAAATGTTATTATACTACTGGGTGATGTAGATTGCTTTACCTATTACAAATACTCAATAAGTTCTAAATGTTTATATATTATACATATACAAATTTAAATGTTTACAGAAATGTAAAACCCTATTTTTGTTTTCTAGTTTAACAAATTTACTTTGTAAGTTTAGTTAAGTCTACAGTTGACTGTTATTTATGAACATAGAATTGAAACATTTACACAAAGGTTTCTTGTATTTTCATAATATACAGTTTGTATTTCTTTATTTCATGCTTTACTATTTGTACCTTTATTTCTATATATTTTATTTTTAGTACGTTTGAAATCTATTCATATTTTGCGATTTTCATTAATTTTTTTTTCAGGCTATGTTGAGGAATGCATTATAACATGATCAACAAATGAAGAATGGAATTTCATATTACTTGAATGTTCACACTTTTCCTGTACATTGACGAAAATAAATCAGCCTTGTAAATTAAAATGAATTCTTTTCAGTATTTTCATGAATTAAATATATTATTTTCCAATACAATAAAAGGCAATATTAACAATTTCTATTAATCCAATCAATGTTAAAGTTTCTACTTATTTCTGGCATAGATGTAAATATATATAACTATGATTTACTCAACAAGTACTGACTGTATTTATTTCACGATTTTCTGCTAGGCAATTTGAATCATTCATAATCAGCACAAATATTAATAGTAATATACATTATTGCAAGATACACAATTATTACTTTACAATTAGCTGACTATAGGCTACCACAAAATAAACTGAAGTTATGTTGTTGAGAGAAAAAAAAATTGGTAAATGCTATCCACTACCATGAACATAAATACATTGATAAGGTGACCATTTTCTCTAATGAAAATGAGGATGCAAACAATTTGAAGAAAAAAAAAATGTTATCAGGGGTTTCAGGATTATAAACATATCTCTTCAACCAAAAAAAACAACCCTCCAAATCTATCTGTTCAAACAAATAAAAAAAAAAAAATTCTAAATCCATCTGTTCTACCAAATGAAACAATACAAAAACCTCTACATCCATCAGTTCAACCAAATAAAACAAAATCATCACCCAAAAATCCATCTGCTCAACCAATTCCAAATAAAAAAAACACCTCTAAACCCATCTGTTCACCCAATGAAAAAAAAATATTTTAAATCCATCTGTTCAACCAAATAAAACAACAAAAAACGAAGGTTTTGAACTTCAGATATCAAAAAGGAGGACATATTACTCTTCCAACATCAAAAAGGAAGACAGAATTTACAAAAGGAGGACATTTAGGAGGACATTTCTCAAGGGAGGACAGAATTTACAAAAGGAGGACAATTAGGAGGACATTTCTCAAGGGAGGACAGAGCTTCAAAAAGGAGGACGGTTGGTCTCCTTAACATTGTGCATGTTATTAAAAATACAATCTCATCGCCACAGCAAAGATTTTAATAATATATTTCATAATTTAAATAATAATTTAAATTTTTCGGACAATGAAAGAGTTATGTAGTTTATAATGTGCTGTAAATTATAATTATAATTTATATAAATTTAAAATTCTTGTTCAAGCTTAATACAATGCTTATTATAATGTATAAATTATATTTGTAATTTACGAAATCTTGAAATTCTTGTTAACGGTTCTTATAATGTAGTTACTGTAGCAGAAATATTAATTACAAAGCTACAGGAATAAGGGCTTTCTTTTCTCTATTAATAATAATTATTTGTGCAATAATATATATCAAAAAATGTAAATGATTATTTGTTAATTCATGCATTACGTGGTTGTGTACTAATTTATAACGTGTGAATAGTTATGCTTTTAATTTGTTTTACATTTTAATTGCAGAAATATAAATTACACAAAAAATACTTTGAAACTTTATTTTTTTTTATTTTTCTTTAAAAATAACAGCAACAATTGTAATTTTTACAGTAAAGAAAATCTATGTTAATGTAAGAATATATATTAACGTATTTACAAGATTATATTTATTTAATTTTTTTTTACAACATTTAAAACAGTACTGAATCTTAACATAGACATCATAGCAATACAGCGTTGATAAAAACATATTTATCGTACACATTCTGTTCCCATGTGATTTATTTATCTTATTATCCAAATGATTGCATAAACAGATAGATAAACAGGTGACATTACATTTTCTGTTAAAGATTTCATCGACTCTCACATCTCAGAACACATAGGAGTACATATTCTGGTGAACAGCCATTATGTTTCACTGTCCATTCTACGATAAACGCTTTTCAGAAGCCTCAAATCACAATAGGCCCATAAGATTTTAAAAAAGTAGCATGTGAAATTAAACAGTCACCACACATCGTTCGTCGCTAAAATCACAACCATGTTCGCACGATTTATGGCTCGGAAACAGAAGAATTCATGGGAAAGTTCCGTTTCCGGTTCCAGTCGATCAACGTAACGACGCGACGCGCCGTGAATCCCAGTGCGCGTTGCGACGTTCAGCTGAGCGTTTGCGATTCGCTTATGCTCGACATCTACGCTCCACGCGGGGCTGTGCGTGTTGGCCTTTAATTGTTCAAATTAGTGAGGATTTTCTGAGGATAACGCACATTTAAAAATTATGGTGTTTAAAGAAGCTAATAATAACAACTGTGTTGTTTTGTGACTAAAAAAGAAATTCCGAGAACAGTAAAATATTTCAGTAAAATATCAATTTACCAATCATCACAATTTAGTAATAGTTATTTAAAACTGCTATTGTGGTAAAGAAAATTATATCGCTGAATATCACTGATTTCATTAGTATATTTTAAAAATTAAATGCATATTATAACTTTTCTAATTTTTTTTAAAATAGGTAATTTTTCCGAGCGCAGAAATTATAGATGATAGAAAAACTGCGCACAAAGTATTTTTTTACGTGCGGGGTTCTTTAATATATTAAAAACAATTAAAAGATGTTTAAAAAAGGGGGGGGGGGACTACTAGTTTCAACTCCGTTTTTATTGGAGCCTTCATCTGGTAAAAAAAAGAAAAACAAAAGGAACTTAATGACTTTAGTGAATCCCATAATGCCTAGGGTGGAACCAGAGCATGCCGGTCATTTTTGGAAGGATTACATTTCAGTAGGCAAGGGTAGGAGGTGTAATTGTTTTATTTGATTTTTTTTTCTTTCCTTAAGTTTCCTGTGTAGGCCGTATTCTTGGATGCTGCTAACAAATAAACATTCAGTAAATGTATTGGGCTCAGAGAAGATGTAAAAAGATTCCTTGCATCGTTGTCTTAGATAATCGGGTTCACAGTCGATGATAGTAACTTGCAAAAAATTGATGGTGTAGGCCGTATTTTTTGAATGAAATACCGGGTTGTAATTAAGATCGTTATTTTTGAGGGCATATTCGTGCTTATACACCCATTGTTTAAGTTTCTGTTTAGTCTCTCCCATGTACCGGCAATGGTGTCCCTTGGTACACGGAATGGAGCAGATGATCCCTTTCTGCAGCAAAGGATCTTTGTGTTGCTCGGGACTCTTGATATCATCGTACATTTTAACTAGGGTATTGTGACTGGGGGCAGCTAAAGAAATAATGTAGGGTTGTAGTAATTTGGTTAATACGGGGAATAACACTGGGTGAAAAGGGATTGAAACGAAATTTTTGTTATTGTCCAAGGGTGTCTTGATTTTATCATTGTGATGAAGGTCCCGTGTATCTGTATGATTTGTTAATTTAGGAAGTGCGAGGGATAGCCTTTGGTATGGAAGATGCGTCTTATTTTGAAAACTTTCTGTTGGAAAAGGTCATGATGGCTGCAAATATTAAAGGCACAATTGATTGCCATCCTACGATTATTGACCTTATAGGACATGGGACAATAAGATTTGTAATTGGTTGTGATGCGAAGCGCTGTGGATTTACGAAAAACGGAAGTTCGTATAGAGTGCTCCCAACATTGAATTAAAATGTCAAGACAGGGAATGCTGTTTGTGTTAGGATCCTCTTTCTCCTTTTTGAACCTGATATCGGAGTAGATGCTGTACGAAGATTTGGATGATGCCATTTATGTGCGAGTTTTCGGAATAAAAAACAAGATCATCGACATTTCTTGAATATAATTTGATCGAAAGGTGGTGGTGATGACAAATTAGAAGTGCTTGGTCTTCAATGAACGATGTAATAACTTCAGTGAGACTGGTGGAGGGTGTCGAACCCATGAAAAGCCCAGGTGTTTGTAGACAACGTGCTGAAAAGTGAAGAATTGACGTTCGTAGAGGGCCTGTATAAGTGGGATGATCTCATTGCTAATTTCCAGGATAAGTAGCTGAGACTAGATTTCGTTTGGATATGTAACAGAGCTTGGGTGGTCAGGTCGGCAGATATGGAGGTAAATAAACCTCCACGTCCAAGGTGAAAAATGAAAATTTTTTCAAATAATTTAGATTATGTATTCTTCCAATAAAACTATGGCTGTCCTTAATGGAATGTCGGTAAACATTGGGGGATACTAGATAATTTTTTGTAAATAAGAAATGATAATATCTTGATTGCCGTGCCATGGCAGTTGACGATCAGTCTGGCTGGATAGATTCCCTGGTCCTCGGGTTTTTTGTGGGTCGTAGGGAGGAATTTGTTTTTGGGAATTAGCAGGGAGCTGTCCTTCATTATTTGTCCTACTTCGTCTGAAATACAATTTTTATTGACCAATTTGCGAATGACTTTTCTGTTGTAATTTAAAACTTTTTTAATTTGTTTAGTGAAAAGGGTTATATCCGGCGTGTTTGCAAAAAGTTATTCGCCATGTCAGAATATTGGGCGGTGCTAAGAATCAATGAGCCGCCCCCCTTATCGGCTGGGATAACCATGAGGTTCGGGTTCGCTTGTAACTGGGCGAGGTCATTTGTTTCCATTTGTGTTAAAATGCGGTGATCCGTGGCACTAAGAGATTTTTTGATAATAGTATCTTTGGAGGTGCGAGTAAATTTGTCAATTTGTTTTTCCAGGGACTTTTGATAAAGCCTGTTCTATTGGTGCAATAATGTCCTTGTAATTGGGTTTTGATTGGATGTTAAATTTGAGACCTTTGTTAAGAATGGCTGGTTGATCCTGGGTAACCACAAAAGGACAAATATTGATAAAATTATTATTGATAAAAGGACCATCTTTTGAGGGTCAGTTTAATAAGTTTACTGATATGCTTGGTCGCTATTAACTTAAATGTCCGGAGGTATGTTTTTGCTGCCCGAGTGAGAAGGTGAATATAAGTTGATTGGCTTATCCTGTGTTGAAGCTCATTGGAGGTTTTTCTTATTTGCGAGATAATTTCATTCTTTTTTCGGTGAACCCTATTGATCCTTATACGGTAGAGCTTCTTCCTAATCAGCTGAAACAGCCGCTGGATTGCAGGAGAAGTTTTACTGATTTTAATAAAAAGGTCAGAGGGTATGAGGTTCATTTTTCGGCTTTGAATGTTGTAAATGAGAGCCTTATTTGCCGCGGCTAATTTTTTGGGAAGGCCATAGAGCCGGTTAATGTCCTTACGTCCTTCAAAGGCGAGGGTTCCTGTTGTTGAATGTTCCTTGTTAAAAATTTTGAGGTATGTTGATGAACAAATATGAAAATAGATATTTTTAACCTCCGCAGAAATTAGAGATGATAGAAAACTGCCGTCACACAGATTAATAAAAGATAAAAAATATTTAAAAGATGTTTAGAAAAAGGGGGGGGGGGAAACTACAAGTTTCAACTCCGTTATTTTGGAGCCTTCATCTGGTAAAGAAAGAGAAAAACTAAAGGAACTTAATAACTTTAGTGAATCCGATAATGCCTAGGTTAGAACGAAAGCATGCCGGTCATTTTTGGAAGGGTTACATTTCAGTAGGCAAGGGTAGGTGGTGTGGTTGTTTTATTTGATTTTTTTTCTTTCCTTAAGTTTTCTGTGTAGGCCATATTCTTGGATGCTGTTAACAGATAAACATTCATTATATGTATTAGGCTCGGAGAGGATGGAAAATGATTCCTTTCATCGTCGTAGTAGATTATTGGGTTCATAGTCGATGATAATAGCTTGAAAAAAATGGATGGTGTTGCCCGTATTTTTCGAATGGGATACAGGGTTGTAATTAAGGTCAGTATTTTTGAAGGCATATTCGTGCTGATAAAAATACGTTTCCATTTCTTTTCAGCCGATTTTATTCCCCGTATTAACCAAATTACTACAACCCTACAATATTTCTTTAGCTGCCTCCAGTCACAATACCCTAGCTAAAATGTGCGGTAATATCAAGAGTCCCAAGCAACACAATGATCCTTTGGAGCAGAAAGGGATCATCTACTCCATTCCGTGTACCAAGAGACACCATTGCCGGTACATCGGAGAGACGAAACAGAAACTTAATGACAACCCATTATACCTTTCAATAAATAAGGGTTACACCATCAATTTTTTGCATGTTACTATCATCGACCGTGAACCCAATGATCTACTACGACGATGCAAGAAATCTTTTTACATCCTCTCTTAGCCTTATACACATAATGAATGTTTATCTGTTAACAGCATCCAAGAATACGGCCTTCATAGGAAACTTAAGGAAAGAACAAAAAATCAAATAAAACAACCAGCCCACCTACCCTTGCCTCCTGAAATGTAACCCTTCCAAAAATGACTGGCATGCTGTTGTTCCATCCTATGCATTTTGGGATTCACTAAAGTTTTTAAGTTCCTTTAGTTATTCTCTTTCTTTACCAGATGAATGCTCCAATAAAACGGAATTGAAACTAATACCCCCCCCCTTTTTTTAAACATCTTTTATATGATTTTACTTTTTAAGGAACCCCCTTTTTATTAATTTGTGCGACGATAGCTTTTCTATCATCTACATTTTTTTGACAGAAAATAATTTTAAGTATATTGAAGTTACTTTCAAAAAAATGCTAATTTTTATTTAAATATTACTATGTCACCATGAGTGGTTCAGAAAAAAATGCTGCAGCATTTCTTGCTTCAATATTCACCGAGCAACTGCCCTTACCTTACTGATGACGCTGTTCCAACTCAGCACTTACCCAAAACTAAACCAAAATCAATCAAAGAGGATGACCGGTTGGAAAGGGAAGAAATGAGATGCAGTAAAAAATTTATTGAGGAGTTTCTTGGCGAATCAAGCACAACTGTTCCGGCTCCAATGTTTGTACAATTTAATAAAAAATTTAAATTTCAGTTGTTTATACAGCGTCAAGTGAATGTAAAAATAAACTAAATAACTATATTTTCGCTTTTTTCAGTTTATTTAGCTGGTTTGACATGTATTCAAAAAGTAATAATCAGTATAATAATTGTGTTGTAAAGAATAAATCTTGCAATTATATTGTAAATAATTCGTTTAAATGAAAGGGCAAATTTTTCTATCTGAATTATTAACAAAGTTAGGGTCAAAAGTATGTATCTTTTTTAGACTGTCCTACATAATATATTAATATTTTTCAGGTTCCAACTCGAAGAGAATACACGTCATGGAAGAAGAAAAACAACCTGAAGAGGCAGCAATAATTAAGAAGCTCGAAGAACAGTGGGGTGGGAAAGTAAAAAAAAACTTCAAATCTGACAACCAATGTGCCCCTTCGGATTCAGATAGTAGATGGGTAGACGAGTCTAAAAAGCCCGGGACACAAATTTTCCTGGCCCTCTAGCGGATTTGGCAGCTCATTAACCAGAAACAGGGCCGTCGCATGGTTTGTTGGCGCCTGGGGCAAGATTTCGTCAGGTACTCCCTCCCTCAAACTAAATACCACGTGCACCCACCCGACATTACACCTATCTCTAAGGATTCAAACACTTGATATTTGCGCCCCCTCCTCATCCCAAAAATCCACAACCAAAAAAAAATTATTTTATTTTCTTTTTGCCGTTTCCGCGAAGCCCAGGGCGATCGCCTCGGTCACCTCGCACATGCTTCGGCTCTGACCGGAAGGAAAGTGTTTAGCACTAACTCGGAAAGTGTATACACGATTCTGATTAAACTAATCCTTCTAGAGCAAAATATACATAAGTATGACCCAACAAATGTGGCTGCAACTGGTAAAGTTACAAGTGACCCACCTTTGCCAACTGTCAATCCACGGTACACTAACCATTATCCTGCCTTCACCCCTAGGAAACTTTTATATCCTAGGTTAAACTCTGTCCTGGAGAGATTGCATATTCAAGACATACCAAGAATAGAGCAAGTGCCTAGAGTATCGTTTGCTGCTTTTCATACAAAAAATGAACCTGATGTAAGAAAAATTAGGTGTACGGCGTCATTGCTTCCACTTCTAAACGCCGACATTGCGACACCAGGAATGGTACGTGATACGATGGATATCATAGTAAAGGCAACAACAATATTTAATGGAAATCAAACACCCATGGGATTTATATGTGACCAACCTGTATATGCTATTGGGAAGCAAGTACAATGGAAATTTCCTGACAAGTATGGCGAGGATCGCATCATATTCATGATGGGTAGCCTTTATATCGAAATGATGGTTATTAACTTACTTGGCAAGTGGTTAACTTGCAGCGGATGGACTGAATTAGCAACAAACACCGGTATTGCAGGAACTGGTGTTGCAGAATCCTGTCTCACATCGTCGCATGTAAAAAGATCTCGCTATGCACATGAAATTACTTTAACTGCCTTGCATTATCTACAGGTACAAGCTTTCAACAAAGCATTTGAAACAGATTCCAGCATCAGTGACCAAGGCATTGAACTGTGGATTTTGCGGAAAACATCTGAATGTCGTCAGTTCCAATACTGGAATACAGCCATCGAACTTGAGTCCCTTCTAGTCCTACTTGTATTGAGTATTCTTACCTCTAACTTTACAATGTTCGTGGATACTTTGACTCAATTATGTCCATTGGACATTTGCGTTGGACGCAGTCCACTTTTCTCATTGGTTGCCAGTATTTGTACGCACTCTACAGGACCTTCCAGAAAAATAGCCAGATATACATGCTGAATTTCTTCTGAAATAGAAATAAAAATAAAAGTTGGAACAGGGCATTATATTGGGAAAATGTCGGTATTTGAAAGTTCTATCGAACGGTATATCAGTCATTAACAAACGTTTCTGCGTTTGGAGAATACATGCAAAAATGAAATGGATACATGCAACCCCCCCCCCCGTGTGAGTTAAGCGGAGAAGTCCACAACGAGCTCGGAAGTCATGTACTGTATTATCCGATCTCTATATTAATCTGCTAAATAAATATTTTTTTTTTTAATGCTATGCATGCAAGGGTTCCGGAGCGAAGCGACGGTACCAGTCTAATTAAGTATAATAAATTATATTGTTTATTGCACAATATTTCAAAAATACTAATAGATGTAAGAAAAAAATATAAGTTTGATACCTATCCACTGCCAAATCACTCCATATCTGATCTGTGTGGCGCCAGTTGGTTTTAGATGTAGCGCTACTATCGATTTGTTTCTATAGTCGGTTGGCACAGCAAAGTGGTGTAAAATACATATATGCTTAAGGAAACTCCATTCTTTACATTTGCACAGGATGCTTACTTCCAACATCTTTTGCAAGATCGGTTTATGTCGGATTATGTGGAGAACGGTACCCTTACATTTCTTCTAATCTAATAGTATTTGACCATTGAACATTTATTTCTTCGGTTGCCATTTGTATATAGATTTCGTAACATCCACAACCGATTCCGACTCACAGGAAGCCAATGTTTTGTTTACATTTTTAAGTTGTCAATGTTCATGTTTTATTGTACAAAAGTAGTTGGATAGGCTTCCAGGTATATCTTTTTATTTATATCATTCAGAAACTCAAAATTGTATATTTCTTCATCTTTGTTCGTCATTTTCTTCCTAACTTTTTTTTGAGGTTGTAAAATTAGGAAGTTTGATTATTTTGGAGGATAACAATTAATTTGACACAGTTATGCTATGAGTTGTGTTCTTAGCCATAATTACCATCTCCAAGTTGCAGCAATTTCAAGCTATTCAGACTTCAGAAGTCTCCCAATGTGATCAGGAAGATTCCTAGTCTCTCTCGTATCGATCTTGTTTAGGAATTCCCAGGGGAGACAGCAATAATGTTTCTTTCACGTACAGAGGCAAAACAAGATTCGATGGACCCCAACCTTGAAGAGTACTTAGGCTACTTTTCTACGATTTCCTTTCAGACATATATAAGTAAATTGCAGCTAATATTGTTAAAATTTTATTATTTTCTTGTGATTTAGGCCATTTTGGCTCTGCTGGAATGTGTTAGATGTTACTTTGTAATCCGTTATTGTGTAAATCTTTAGTGTAGCATGTAAATACAC
>JAFIDM010051978.1:26527-42571 GCA_023159025.1 Thereuonema tuberculata | reverse complement strand
TTATAATTATTTGTCAATCCCTATTATAAGTCCTTCTTTCCGTGGGAAAGCACAAAAGATCTTTCAAGTCGACGTGCTCGGCTGTCAAGCCAGCAACATTAACACGTAATCTAATCTAATCTAATCCTTATTATAATGGACTCTACCAAATCTGTGGACAGCTTCCATTGTGTTTGTAGGGTTTTCCAATTTTAGGATTCTTGTTAGTTTTTCTATTATTTCTAGTAGATTTTCTTTTTCAATTTCTTGGATTCGAGAAATTTCGATGTTATTTTTCCTCATTTGAAATTCTAATTTGTTTAGATTTTCTTCAATATTTGCAACTTTGTCTTTCAGTGTTTTGTTTTCTGTTTCCAATTTCTTTTGGTTCTCTTCTATTATCTTCTGGTTATGGTTATATTTGTCTAATTTCTCTGTAATTTCATTATATTTTCTCTCTAGGAATTTCATACAGTCTTTAATTTCTTCAAGTTCTTTTAAAATAGTCTGTGCTAGATTACTGTCAGTTGCAGTATTAGATACTTCCATTTGATCATTAGAGTTTTTTTTTCAGTTGAATTTTCGTTTCTGGTATTTTCCTTAATATGGCAATTTGCAGTTATTTTATCTTTTATACTTCTAATTGTATATTTCTTCATTTCACGAACATCCACATGCTGTTTCTTTTTGGAGTTGATATATCAATTTCTTCATCGTCTTTGATACATTTTTCATGCTGTTCTGACCCGCATGCTTTGCAACGCAGTTCAGCTTTTTTCATAATTATTTCGCATTCACAACATTTTATCTTGCATTTTGCATAACTGGTCATGATAATGATATTAAGTTTTTAAGTTAGAATGAGACACACAAGAATATGTAATAAAAAGGTAATACTTACATTTTTGGAGTAAGTGTAATGGAGAGCGAAGCAACTGCACGTCAATACAGCGTGATGCATGCGCTAAATATCGCATTTTAGTTTATATGTTTTTAGTTTCATGGTAATGGTGGGGAAGTTACTATGTTTGGTGAGTATGTTACTATGTTTGAACACTACATACTAAGTGTTCAAAATAGTAGATTACAAGCGTATAATATGATCACCATTATTTTAAATATAGGCCTATATTCAATTGTCAATAATCATTGTTATTGTGGTTCAAGTAATAATTGCAGACATATAGTAGCAGTAAAAGTCATTGTAAAATGTCTATTATAGAGAAGCGTAGGGCAAAGTGGATCGCGGTATTTTTTTCTAATTCCGTCAATAGATGGCTTTAGCTGTACTAATAGTCATGTAGCACCTGAAATCAATAGTTGCTACGCCTCGTTTCTCGGTGCCAGCACATACGTCAAGAAAGTTAAGGTATGTTTAAATAAATAGAGCTGTTTTTCTAAAATATTTGTCATCGAATTAATTAGTAACAGTATTATACGTATACTTCTCAAAATTTTATGAACTATGCCCATAATAAAGGTATCATTGCCTACTTCATGCAGTGATTTAGTGTTGTTAGGCTTATGTATCCGACGTTGGCCGTGTGGTTTATAAAAACTGTAAGGCGGGGCAAAGTGAATCGGTGGTCCACAGTAGCTACTTAACGGTCTCGGGCATAAATAAATCACTCTAAATAGATAATTGTTCGGAAATTAAACGTTGTAAAGAGGCTTTACAAGCCATGCAGTTTACACAATTTTCCAGCATCATTATTATTAATGATTAACTATTCTTAGACTGCGACTGATATCAAACATTTACTGATAAGCTGATTTTATTTTTGTGGTTGATCGTTATGGTTCGAAACTATAAGTGGAAGATCACGAAAAGTGCATGGTCTGAAGACAACCTTACTGCTGCCATTGAGAAGATGAAGGAAAAGAGAATGTCAATGAGGTCTGCATCAAAAACATTTTCAGGTTTTTTTGGAACGTTGCACCGCCATTGCTAAAAACAGCTCGAACAAACAACTTGGGCGATTCAGAAATGCCTTTCCTTCCAACAGGAAATTGAGAGTTATACAAAAGAGATGGACTCTGTATTCTTCGGAAAACCAAACCATCTGAACGCTCTATGAGCAGGCCTGAGCCTACTAGTGTTCGAGTTGCAACATCTACATATTCTTGTTTAATTTGTGATGAGCCATTTAGTGAAGCAACGGACGAAGGTTGGATACAGTGTTACAAGTGCAATGACTGGGCACAGGAGGAATGCACAGATTACGAAGGGAATGGGACAGACACCTACGACCACTGTTCTTGAATTTGAATAGTCTTGTAGATTCTGTTACAAAATTTTTGTATTACTTGTTCTTTCAAAATTGTTTCAAATAAAAACGCACAATTCACATTTTTGTGTTTTTTAAATTCAATTAGTAGGCTACGGAAATATACAACCTAGATCCACTTTGCCCAAAAATGGGGCAAAGTGGATAATTCGCAATGTTTCGTTAAAAAACGTTAATTTAAAATATTTGTGGTTAGAAGTTCAGCCTGCACACAAGCATAAAAAGTTAAAAAACACTAAAAAAATTAAAACATAGGAGGTCCAAAGCTTTCGCCTCTCTTTAGATGAGGCTTCTTCAGTGGGAAGTGATCCAAGTAGCTCTCAATTCTTCTATTTAAGGAGAAGAGGACCAATGAACTGCTTGGAGTGTCCATTGGTGAACTGGAGGACGAATCAGGAAGGACTGACGTCCGGGTGGTGCCCGCTGGTGGAAATTAAATGAACCTAGATGGCAAGAGAACGGAGCACATGGGAATGTTTACAAACAACGTGTAAACTAAAAGAAGGAACGATAATAGGGAGAAAGCGGAAAGAAGGCACATTAAAATAAAAATAAAAAATTTTGCAAGAAACGGTGGTTTAGGGGAAGAGGATTGGGAACATGTAAAAGAAGGGAACGGGACACTCCAAGCAGTTCATTGGTCCTCTTCTCCTTAAATAGAAGAATTGAGAGCTACTTGGATCACTTCCCACTGAAGAAGCCTCATCTAAAGAGAGGCGAAAGCTTTGGACCTCCTATGTTTTAATGTTTTTAGTGTTTTTTAACTTTTTATGCTTGTGTGCAGGCTGAACTTTTAACCATATTTATTAGCACACGTAAAAACTTTTTAGTATTAAAATATTTGTTAAGCCGGAAACATATTAACTATATTGAATATTAATCTTTATTGGTCGCAGTATAAACGTTAATGTTTCTGAATTTCTATAATCATTTGGAGGTACTGAAATTTAAACATAAAATTAAATGATCCACTATGCCCTACTTTCCCTTAATGTGCGAAACTGGAACATTCCTTCATTGCACCAAAACGTAGAATAGTTGAACATCGTCCGGAGCAAGCAAGAACATTTCTCGAATCAAAAACGTACATATTAGTATATGCTTCCGAGTATCTTCTTTGTCGATAAAGCCATTGGCTTGCATAAAATGGAGAGTCACGATATTTATGCCAATTTGTCGTTAATGAATGAACTTGGATAGCAATGCAAACGAGATCTCCAAAACGATTAACACCACTTTCAGAGAGAGAGAACTGCATTCAAAATTGTGTGAAAAACATTTACACAATTGATTCTTGAAGTTCGAGGACGATGATGGTCTGAAAAAAACAAGGACCGCAATAGATTTCCATCAGTCATCAATAATCACAAGTTACTGACGTTTGTGAAAGGATTCGTGCCAAACTTTCAAGATCGTGGATTGATATTGGCGAGACCCAGTAATACTTCTGCAAATCACCATTGAACTAGAAGTCATTGTCTTTGATTGATAGACCACCAGATGGCTTTATCAAACCAGGTCAGATAATAATATCTGCCATATATTGTTAGGACTGTAAACAAGAAGCAGATGAAGGCGAAAAGGTCGGATGTGACTGTGCCTTTGTGCTGCGCTGCAGAGAAAAGTAAGGAAATGATTAATATGAAATTTCTAACTCTTTAGTGCACTGGTTCCATGATTTCATGGATCTGCTTCCGATCGTCTACTTTTCAATCATAATCAGCGCTTTTAGAAGCAGGCCCTTCTAGACCTAATAATAATTATTTCGTATCCTCCCTCTATTTTTGTTTTCCTTATAGAAAGAAAAGTCCAATTCTGCGAAGGACTCCCGATACCGTTGTACAGGCCGCCTCTCTCCTAAGTGAGTGATCTGATAGACAGTACACTTACAAATTACAAACTTATTTCTGTATATATGAAATTATGTATTCGATTAAAAAAAACGATCCTAATTATAAAATAGAAGAAAATATACACATTTTACTAAATTAAATTAAATATTAATTAGCAAGCATCTTATTTTGTGAAAAGGAAAAATTTTGTATGCTATTTTATTCTATATTAGAGTTGTGAGCATACCCCAGTATACACCCTACTAACACTAATTTACAAGCCCAAAAATGACATCCGGAAGGAAAAAAGAGAAGAAGAAGGAGGCAAACAAGAAAAGAAAGCAAACATCCATGTCAATTCCGGGATTCGAACCCAGATTCCCACATATAAACCAAGCCAGTAGCCCCGCCCCTAGACCGCTCGGCTACGTGGCTTTCATATGCTAAATTATAGATCAAATTAATTTATTATATAAAGGAGAAGAAGGGATTCATGTTCCTAATTGATCATAAAATGTAGAATCTCTTTAAAATAATATTTTTTTAAAGCATGATTTTAGACAAAAAATTAAAAGAGACAAAAAGTTATATATTATCTATTAACTTTTATTTATATTAATATTATTTTTTATGTTAAAGAGAACAACAGAAAAAGGTAACTTCTCCTCAGGTAATATGGCCGTATCTGTATTAATGTATTCCGTAAGATCCGATGTTGACCTGTTGATTGACCTGTTTCAGCTTTTAATCATATTGTTCATAATTAGTTACCTGATTCAGTGTTGAAATAGCGGAAATCTTGTTGACTATGTATAACAGTATAATATGAGACTATGTCTTGATAATCATTGCCGTAATAGGCTAATGTTGTATTTATCAGCCAAAAGGACAGCAGGAATCACCCACCTTGTCCATGGGATTTGCACCGTCCGAAGGCTTTTGAAAGACTCTGTCTCTTGAAATGTATACATTTTCTGACCAAGAAGGTTGGCTCTTCAGATTTTTCTGCAGCTGATCTAAAAAACAAAAGAAAGAAAGAAACATGTTTATGATTGAACTAAAAAATATATACTTATTTCTAATAATCATCATGTAGTCCTTCAATCCGGAGACTGGTTGGAGACAGCACAACAATTTCACCAAATAGCTCTTGTCTTGTGCCCATCTCTGGTAGTACCATAGCCCTCTGCTCCACGTCTTCGCAGATCTGTCTGATGAGTGGTTTCTTAGGTCTTATCTCTTCTTCCCCAAGATTCTTCCCTCAATTATTGCCATTACAAGGTCATCATAACGAAGGAGGTGTACAATCCACTTCAATTTTCTCTTTTCAGGTTATTAATTAGTTCTCCTCCTATTTCCTGTAGAACTCTCGCATTGTATTTCTTCACTGTCCAGCTTATTGTTAATACCTTTCTCCAGCACCACATCTCAAAAGCTTCAAGGTGTTTGACATCTTGATTGAACATAGTCCATGTTTCTGATGCACATAATGCAACCGACCATACAAATGTTTTAACGAGTCTTTTCCTAATCTCGATGTTCATATTTGTTGCAGTCAGGCTTTTGTATTTCTCCATGAATGCCGTCCTTACCTGGCCAATTCCTGTTCTTATTTCCTATCCACAATTTGCCTCCTTTGCTGTAAATTGTTCTAGATATTGGAAGGAAGTAATCAGTTGGATTGTTTTGCCATCCATGTGGACGTTCAAAGCCAATGGTCTTTGTCTTTCAGGTTAATCATCACACCAAAATCACATGTCTTGTTTATCTTTTCAAGCATTTTCTAAATTTTTCTCTGGCTTTTAGGCAATGTAGCTTGGTCATCAGCAAACTTTATAATATTGATTCTATGTCCATTAATTTCTATACCACTCTTTTTCCCCAATGCTTCCTTCATCATTTTATCCGCCATTATATTGAAAAAACCTTGGGGACAGACAAGGCATCCTTGTCTCAACCTCGCTCTATTTGTGCTGGTTCAGTCATTCCATGGCAGAGGATTGATGCCCTGAAGGCCTTCAGTTTGCCCTTTGCACAGGGCAGTTTACTAAGGCAGACTGGGTAAGATTGGACAGTACGCTTCATCAGTACTGAAGCGGACCCTAGGAAGCGAGCAATGTTTACCTATATGGAAGTTTTGCTGCTGGAGCTTGCGGTATCCCAAATGCTGCTGACAATAGTGACATCCTTCCTGTCTATGGCACTTTCAAGCTCTTGTCCTTGCACGACCGTCTCGTCAGAGACCTTGCTTGCTCCTACATTGAGTCGACTGTGTCGGGTAGGATTCGACGTCCAGTTGAAACTCCAAACTGTCTGACTATCTGTCCTGTGACGCTCATGAGGACTTTACTTTGACAACAAACGAACACCGTAACATGTGGACTAAAGCTCGCAAAGCTTCAGGCCACCTACAGTGTGAGTGGCGCTTCGAAAACGGTGGCATTCAAGTTTCTCATAAAGACACTGTTATCCGAGAAAAGCAGCGCTAAGTGCTTGTAAGGATTATTTGTGGCAACATTCGCAGTGTCCGAAGCCAGCGTCTCCCGAACCAAGGCAATTGGGTGTATAAGAAGATTCTATACCTATTCATTTTTATATTTAGCTAATGCTTTAGGTCTGTTGAATTCAATTCTATGCCCTTTACACCAACAGTGCAAGATTTACAAGACCGAATTTATTAAATGAAGCTTTAACGCAAACATTATCTTGAGATAAATAACGAAATATCATCAATAAAGTCGCAAACAACTAGTTTTCAAATATTTCCAAACAAGTCAATAATCCAAAAAATTTTAAAAAAAGAGGGAACAAAAACAAAACAAGTACAAACTGTTCCCCTTTTTTTTTAAGAACAGGTTTGAAATATTATTTTGTTCAAGATACATTACATATTCGATTAATATTACTTTTATATTACGAAGTTGATCGGGTGTTTTTATTGTATACAACTTATCGGATTCTTCATCACACTTTTTTTTACAACAATCTACAGAAGTTAATTTCCTGATATGTGAAAATATATTAAAGAAGTACCAAACACACTCGATCGCAAGGAAAAATAAACAAAATATCTTCACGCTCAATCCGCGCATGAGTAACGTGACATTTGACGCCACTTTCTTTTGCCTTCCTTATCCTAGCTTACGTTACCCTACGGTAGCAGTGTAATCCCTTACGTAGGCTATATTCATTCATGGTCGGTTTGAGTCTGCAATGTTTTATTATTTTTATATCTTGTTCTGAATTTAATGTGAGTAACGTGACACGGAACGGACACACATAGATATACAGTAAAACCTCGTGAAGTCGTCATCCGGATAAGTCATCACTCCGCTTAATTCGTCGTTTTCCTTTGGTCCCGACAAGGTTCCATAGACAATAATGTAAAATGACCCTCTTTTACTCGTCACCAAATTTAATTCTACTCCGGATAACTCGTCACCCTCAAAAATGGTCAAAAGCATCTTTATTCTCAATTTTGCCTGCTATCTTTTCAGCCCCGCCCCTTCACTCTAAAAAAAGCCTAGCCTTTACGGGGAATTTTCACGTGGGAAACTCCCTTGGGAAATTACACACTTCTCGCTGCGACTCTTGAAAACGTTTTTCTTGACCGCTACTGAGTGTGATTTCATTAGCAAGTAAGCTCCACTATAAGGGCTATTTTTTATCTTTTTTTATCTGGATTACATTTGCAACATATCAGGGAAACGAAAGGATAAGAATATGTAGAGGTCGGCTATTTGCCGTTTGGTCACTCAGACCACATGTTTGGGTCCATTGTGTCTCCTCATAAAACATTGATGACGTCAATGATTATTCTTCAACATAAGGTTGAGTTTCTGTGGTCATAAAGAGTCCTGTAGATTTACAGAAAGACAAAATGACCTTAATATTAAAAGTGGAGATGTTTTCAGTGGTAAGACGAAATCTACCAAAGATCTCCCATCCGTTCCTAGCTAAAGCTGGACAGAAGCATAGAATGTATTCAGGAGTTTCCTGATCCATTCAACATTTCCTCTGGAGGTTTCGGTGTATACCGTCCCTCCTCTGAAGTTTCGTGGAAGCTAGCTTCCTCGTTAGTGCCCTAGATAGTGATGTCTTTGGAGGTCTCTTCTTGAGAGCCCTCCATTGTTACGGGGGAAGCAAACAGTCACTCTGCGGAGAGCCCCCATGCGCAGGGAAGGTCATTTTTTTTATTTATTCCAGGATTCGGCCTGGTTTCCTAGAGGCACCGTTGAAGACACTATAACCCCAGTGCTATCCATCCATCGGCATGGTCCGCTTAACAACTTAGATTGGAGGGGAGTCTGGTTCGGGGTGCAGAGCACTGCTTCGCCTCACACAGTGTCCTCGAACCCCGCGAAGATGAAGATTTCTACTATCCACCACCCGTGGACCCGCCAGGTTGCTGACATCCCGAAGCTCCCAGGTACAGTCCAATGACTATCCCCCGGCCTGGCAGGGGAACGAAAACTTACCTCGTTATCTTTTTTTAAAAAAAAAGACTTAATTGCACTTTTTCAAAAAATTAAATGTTTCGAAAACAGCTTTTGATAAAGAACATCATATTCTCAGGACTACGTTAAACGATATTCTTTCATCGAAACAAGTAATTGAAGAAGCTGACTGCAAAGACAAAAGAAAGAGAATGAGGAAATCGAAGTTTGACGAGATCGAGGAGGTTTTAGTTCGATGGCTAAAACATACCAGATCACAAAAAATGTGCCGATTTCTGCCGTGATTCTCAAAGAAAAAGCCATAGAAATTGCTAAGGAGTTGAACATTGAAGATTTCGGCGGCAGGAATGGTTGGCTGGAACGTTTCAAAGACAGACATTGCCTTTCTTTTAAAATGATTTGCGGAGAAGCAGCAGCTGTTGATGGTGATGCTATAGAAGACTGGAAGAATAGTGTTCTCAAGGACATTTTATCTAGGTTTGATGCATCAAATATTTTCAATCTGGATGAAACAGGATTATTTACCGTCTTTTGCCTGATAAAACTCAGTCATTTAAGGGTGAAAAGTGCACTTCTGGAAAAGCAAGCAAACAACGCCTGACACTTCTGCTTGGAGCTAATAGGAGTGGAAATGAGAAACTTAAACCACTTGTGATAGGCAAAAGCAAAAAGCCACGCTGCTTTAAGAACGTTAGATCCCTGCCAGTTGAATATGAAGCAAATTCAAATGAATGGAGGACTACAACGATTTGGGAACGACATATTCGTAAACTGGATTCTCAGTTTTAGCATCAGAAAAGAAATGTTGCCATCCTTGTCGATAACTTTACAGCCCACAATTATTTATTTCCAGTAATCAGCACCTTCATCAATCAACACTGTTGGATTATTTTAATGCCAGTGAAAGAAAATAAAATATGGTAAGTAAAAAAAATGTTTTTTTATTTTATTTTATTTTTCACTCATTTATTTGCATGTATTGATTTCTGAAAATCTTTTTTTTCTCTCCGAATCATACAGCAATTCATAAAAATATTGTATTTCAGTGTTGTTGTTTTTTTTCAAAAATGCCCACGCCGCTTAAGTCGTCAAAAATGTTTGGTCCCTTGAGTGACGACTTAACGAGGTTTTACTGTATATGATAACAAACACATGGTTTCCTGCAAACTTTTAATCCCAGCACTGAAATCACTACATTACATATTTAATTAATGAAATATTCTACCTTAAGAAATTCAAAAGAAATTTCATTTTACAAACGCCTTGCTATAACCTGCTCAAAACATAGTGTGAGTAACGTTATCTATTTTTGAGTAACGTGACATAATGAAATTCTTCCAAGGCTAACAGAATTTCAGTCGTAAATATTAGATCACTGAGCTTCAGACTTTTCTGAAAACAATTCCTGGGCTTTCTTATAGTTAGTATTTGACAATTTCAGTTAGTTAGGTCTTCTTACATGTACTGCAGTGGGAGCTGACACTTCTGAAAGAATATCATATTGACTATGCATTCATTGACTGGAAACGGTTGAAGCACGGGCGAGTTTCATTCATAAATGTCAGCTTACTTTTTGTCTTCTGTTATAAGTATCAGAAGACTAATATTCCCGCTTTGTCCGTCCGTCTATGTACAGGTATCATTAGCAACAAGCACAACAATCGCAACAATTGCGCCTTATGCATTCGCAACAATCACATTTATAATAATAAGGAAACTTTAGCAATATCAATTACATTTTCTTATACGTATCAGAAGACGTTGCGAAGCATTGTGGTTGGTTTACAAATCGCTATCCCTACCTTGTTTTGTCTGGTTACATAGCTCCTATAATATGCCAAAGTGCTAGTAATCAGTTTCAGGCTGATAAACTGCATAGCACTTCCCTACTTACTGTTAGTTTACAATGTTTTTAATCTGGTAGTTTTTTGTTTAGATTAATTTATTAACGGTGTATTAACAGTAATGTTTTATTAGTAAGGCTTGTATTAAATAGAAACTGAAAGTTATGTACAGCACTAAGACAAAAGAAAAAGTAGTTCAGTAAAAGTGGCGCTGTTGCATGTATTGTGTTCTTAACAAAACAACAATTTTTGCAGTAAAAGTCCATTGCAAGTCAAAAGTTTTTGCGTCTTCATTTTACTCACATAAAGATAAATTTAAACTTCTTATTATGCTTTAGATTCGAACAGGTTATGGGCCCAGATGACGCCAGCAACCGGAGAAGTTTGAATTGTTAGTTTAATGAATAAAGAAGATTTAAAGATAAAGGAATAAGGAATTATCGGACATTGTGAACCGGAAGTTAGTTAGGCTTATCTTTCGTGAGAATGTCAGACAGAATTGTTATAGAAAGGTTAACAATAGTAACTATCCATCATGGAAATTTAAGATGGAACTATTGCTGATAAGGGAAGGTGTGTGGGACGTAATAGATAAAGAAATCCCAGATAATCCACACAGTAAATGGTTGACAAAGGATGGGAAAGCCAGAGCTGAAATTGGTCTAAGAGTGGGTGACAACCAACTAAGTCACATTAGGAAGGCTACTACAGCGCAAGCAGCATGGCGATCACTTCAAGAGTAGCATCAGAATGCTACTTTGTCGAACATTGTGACTCTACTAAGGCGATTATGTTCCAGAAAATTACAGGAAGGCGGTAATATGGAAAAGCACATCCAAGAAATGGAGGACAACCTGAACCAAATTACAGCACTCGGGGAAAAGAAATAGCGGACAGACTGGCGATAGCATTTATGCTGAGCAGCTTACCGGATAGTTATGCAACACTGATAACAGCGTTGGTGACTAGACCTGATAAAGACCTGACGCTAAGCCTCGTCAAGACGAAAATGCTCGAAGAGTACCAAAGTGGACTTGGTTATTCACCGAGGAGCAGGTTCATGAGGAGAAAGCTCTTAAAGGCTACACACCGAGAAGGCAAAATAAAGACACTCAAAGATCAAGCATTGCAAGCGTAGCATCGCAGTTTTACGGAGAATGCTATTTTTGCAAGAAGAAAGCAGGCCATCTTAAGCGTGATTGTCCCGAATACAGACTTTGGAAAAAGAAAAATCATGAAAAGGAAAAGATACTTGGGGCAAATATGTTCAATCAAGAAAGAGTTTCAGATCCAGATATTTGTTTCACAGTGGGTGAAGGCAACCGTGATAAATGGTATGTAGATTCAGGAACGGGAAGGCACATGAGCTGTGATAGAGAGTTTTTTTACATCTTTAGATACCACCATACGGACAAAAGTACGGGTTGCAGACAATCGAGTGATCACTGCGGAAGGTGTTGGCAGTGGCATTCTACGATGCAAAACCGGTAATGGGAATGAGTACAAGTTATCACAGTGAAAGACGTGTTGTACACTCCGACTTTCAGCGGAAGTCTACTATCTACTAGCAAGTTAGCCAAGCTGGGAATCACTACAACGTGTGTAGGTGGAACTGATAAGTGCTTAATCATATGGAAAGGAAAACCAGTGGCTACAGCAAGAACTAATGCTGGACTGTATGAACTTGATCTTCATAAAGGGGAACGTACACTGAGTGGGACAACAAAAACGGAAGAAATCAGTCCAGAATCAGAGCGATTGCAGAGGCAGAATGGGGGACGACCTACAGAACGCCTGGTTGAGAAGCTTAAGGAACAAGAAAATATAACCATGTCTAAGGGAGCTCCACCAGTGACTCCGAAAGGTAAACCCGTGCCTTTAGTCAAAAAGGTTTTCAAAGAAGCACAACAAGTCAAGCCGCAGGAAACCCCATTACCAGAAGCACAACAAATCAAGCCCCAGGAACCCCCCACTATCAAAGAAAGAAGAAAATAATAAAGCTTGCTCCCAGAAGCCGACCACCGAAAGAATTATAAAGTTTAGTAATTCTCCTCTAAAAGTGACTCAAAATGTTAAAGAGAGGAAGAATAAAACAAGATCTCCTCCCAGCTACGAAGTGGAATACGGTAAAGAATGTGATGTCTGTTCAATCGAAACATCACAAGACAAAATCCCAAACAGAAAAGAACGAACTAGTGAACCGACTTCAATCAAAGAATTCAGGAAACGAGAACCTCGTGGTAATGAAGGAAAATCCTGACGAAGCCGAAGTCGCAGAGGTACTGGCAGTGGATTTGATATTCGTGGCATACGAGATTTTGATAGGCAAACCATTGAAAGCAGTGAAGTCCAGGAAATTTGCCAATGCCTTTGGACTAGTGTAATTTAAGACTTTAATGTTTTAATGGACTATGGTTGCAGATTTATAAAACATTGAGAGGAGGTGTTAGTTTACAATGTTTTAACAGTAATGTTTTATTAGTAAGGCTTGTATTAAATAGAAACTGAAAGTTATGTACAGCGCTTAGATAAAAGAAAAAGTAGTTCAGTAAAAGTGGCGCTGTTGCATGTATTGTGTCCTTAACAAAACAACAATTTTTGCAGTAAAAGTCCATTGCAAGTCAAAAGTTTTTGCCTTCGTCTTCATTTTATTCACATAAAGATAAATTTCAACTTCTTATTATGCTTTAGATTCCAACACTTACAAGGCAGTATCAATAAAGCAATGCTTATGAGTCTTAAATAATCTCTTGAATGGCGTATGTTGGATAATGGTGACGCTTGCACTTTCCCTTCAACATAGTCAATTTCGTGACTGTGTGATACCTTTGAGATGTTTAGCTGTAACAAATGCAGATCATCAGAATATTCTTAAATTTCTTTACTATTTCTAGTCAGCATCCGAACTGTTGATGGGGTACTTCTAAATGCGTCAATAAATGATCACTTCCTGTAAAATGAACTTTCGTTTCATTACCAATCTGAGCAGTCTTTACATAAACACGAATGCCATCAAATGGACCTTTGCCATGATTTGTGGCAAAATAGTATTACCTGAAGTTTTGTCCACTCCCCCTCCATCGAAGTCAACTCGATCTACCCGACCTACCTGTGTCGACTCGACTATTTCGGAGACAGGATCGAGACAGTGTGCGCCCATAAAAAGAGACGCAGATCGCCTGAAAGTCATTTCGTCTGTGGGCCGGAGCCCAGAAAGGAGCTCTCCATTTGGAGGAGAGTGTTCGAGAACGGTCGTGGGCAGGTGTCCAGAGAGGAGGTCTCCACTTGGAGGAAAGTGTTCGAGGTCGGTCGTGGGCAGGTGCCCAGAGAGAAGTCTACACTAGGAGAATAGAGCCAGTTCGATTGTGTGGCGTGCAGCCGCGGGAAGACTCCCACCCGGAAGAAAATAGTCAGTAGTGTATTTCGGATAAAGGTCCCAGAAGTGTTCACAACCGGGACAGTGGAAGAGAAGACTTCAGTTGTGGAGCTCCACAACGAAGTATGTTATTTCAAAGATCCGAAGAGGTCCGGTAATCGTTTAGAGGCAACGGAGAAGACATCCCTTGCCGAGAAAGGTGGTCCAATTACCGCAGAGATCCGAAGAGATCCGGTAACCGTTTAGAGGCGACGGAGAAGACATCCCTTGCCGAGAAAGGTGGTCCAAGTGCCGCAGAGATTCGAAAGGCCCGGTGATCGATTACAGGCTCCTGTGAAGACTTCCGTAGCCGAAATTAGAGTCCCAATTGCTGTGGAGTTCCACAGTGGGAGAACGTTCCGCCAGTGGGATGAAGACCCATAGATGTACCGAAGATCGTTAATTCCTATTCGAGATTATTTGTAATTGGAATTTATCCGGCTCAATAAAAGTCTCTGTTAGTTTAAAGAACCTTTGTGTTCAGTCGCATTCCGTTCCCCCGCCACCGTACGATCGTGCCCACACGAAAGTACGATAGCAATAGTTCTATGTGAATTTTTTTGTGACTCCTCTTAAGAAAGCTAGTGGAGCTTTTGAATTGGCTTAAACATGCGTCACTCCATATTGTATTCTGCTGGTAGGCATTGCAAGATTTTTTCAATAAATACAACAATTGATATCTTTGAATGATCCATAGTATCAGATACTACGGCTAGACTATGTTGTTCCTCATGGTATTATATGGAGCAAGTGAAAACTATGATTCTGACCATAATAAGTACTTGGTCGGATAGAAGCACTTATAATTTTCAAAAAATTCTATTTGAATGAATGCAAAAGAAGATCCTTGCTCAAGGGCATATTTCTTATCTTCATCATAGCAGATGCCGTACTTTCTTCATATAAACATGCGATAGAAACCATTTCATTGCACGGAGCCCATTGTTGATATACATTGTAAAAATCAGTGTGAGTAACGTGACAATTTCGTTTTCCTTCTAATCATCAGCTAGCAGAGCCTTTACTTTTATATTATTTTGCCTACTAATTTCAGAAGCTTTTCTGGTCACAATAGGATTACTTTTATGTTTGTGATTCCAGATAGTAAAATGAAAAATTAAAAAAAAAAAATATATTTTGAGTAACGTGACATCACTGACACTAATGTCATCTATATAGTTCTGCATGGAAAATGATTACCATTTATTGATAACATGTAATTTAATAGTAACAAAAGACTTTAGATTTGAGTTCACAATGAAATTCAGATCATCTTGCACCTTACTTCGTAAATTACAAATACTTCAAAGTTGAACACAAACTACCAATTTATGAGAGACTGAAAGTATTCTATAGAAGAGAAGCCGTTTTCTTGAATAGTAGAAAACAAGCCATATCTATCGGATGTATTTGAAATCTACAATTCCCCTCCAATCTCAAGCTATTCTGAAATGTCAGTATTTGACATGGGTGTCCAGAGTTACGCGGATTGAATATTCATTATATTACGTTACATTACCTGTTTCGAGGAAAGCCTGTTCTTCCTCAGATGATACAAAATAAAATATAATAAACGTAAAAGGAAAAACAAGGCTATGAACATAAATCTTCCAGCCATTAAAAGAATATTTACAATGGCAATAATATATCATAAACCAATAGTATACAACCGTTTTTATAACATGGCGTACTTGAGATAAGTTGCAGAATTAAAGGTAAAACAATAAACCGAAAAATTAAGCAACTACTAAATGTGGCTCAATGACTTATATGTTTACAATAACGGCTGTACAATATTGGTTTATTGTTATTTGTTGATACTGTAAATATTATTTAAATGTTTAACAATCACATTGCATCATAACCTCAAGTAAGCCATTTTCGAGCCTTTTCGAAACTTTTTCAAATGCAATATGTAAAAAAAAACAAGTTGATTAAGTAAAGGATAGAAGCTTTCCGAAAATTTACGTTAATAAATATATTTTTATATGTTTTCAGAATGGAGAAGAGGTTTTTGTCTTATAAATGACTTTCAAAAGAAAAGATATAAAGAGTAAATATGGTTATTACATTTTTAAAACATTTTCCAATTTTATAAGCAATTATAAAAACTATGTATTAAAAGGGAGTCAATCATTATTGTTATTGAAACTCCGTTTCTTTTAGAAGCATTACCTACTATCATCTTGATAAAAGGAAAGAAATTAAAAAGGAAAAGGAAAAGAAAGG
>JAFIDM010051978.1:0-21527 GCA_023159025.1 Thereuonema tuberculata | reverse complement strand
CATCTTGATAAAAGGAAAGAAATTAAAAAGGAAAAGGAAAAGAAAGGAAAAGAAGAAAAAAAATGATTGAAGACTTATCGATCTTTTTGATACGAGGTTTGGCTTTTTTTTTCCACATGGGTTCTATTACGTACCACTGTCTCTTACCAGGAGGGAAATTTCCTCAGAGTCTGACTATACACCTATTTATATTAGTTGATTGGTTTGCGATTGGTCCAGAATTCTCTTGTTGTTTCCTGCTTGAGCCAGGTGTCTTGCTTCGTGATTCGTTTTTTTCCCCTCATATCAGTAATCATCATTGCATTTAAAATTGCAGCCTGTTTTATTTTATATATTGCACTCGAAAAAAGCTGAAGATATGAAAGCAGAAATCCATAAAAGTTTCAATGGAAATATATTTATTTCATTCTTAAATTGCCTGTGTTTTATTACTTATTTAAATTGTTTATAACTTGATGGAAAGTTTCTAATTCAACTGCAATTTTTCTTGTTTAAATAAAAGCGAGTACGATTTAAGAAATCATTTTTTCGCACAAAATCTACTTAGAAAAACCATTGGTATCTACTTATAAAGAGTAACTGAATTGCATAGTTCGAATTATAGTAAACAAATTTGAAAGTTATTGTATAATGCAAAAGATTTATTGAAATAAAGTTCTATTACTGTGGACTATAGAGTATATATCTTGATTAGTGCTGTGAATGATTGCAAAACATATAATGTAAACATATAATGTGTAATCAGTTATCCACAAGGAAGATTTGCTAAATTGTGTTTTTTATTTTAATTTTTTTTCTTGAAAATAGATGGGTTTAAATAGATCAATAGACTGCTATCGTCACTTAAAACATCTTCAGTTTGTAACCATAGCTTGCTTCATATGTATTATTCTTCTATTGCAATTTATGTACAATCATCTATGTCGACTAATGATTAATACAAAAAATTCGAGCCGTTCTTCAATTTTCAAACGCGTTTTAGTTCTTTAGAAAACTAAAGACTTTGAATACTTACTTAATTTAAAACAGCGATAGTCTTGATGTGGAACAGATGCTAAAAAAAAGTAAGTAACAATACTACAGTAATGCATAAAGATCAACAGTGAAGCTTTTGTTTAATAAGCATGAATGTACCAAAATAATAAAGCAATACAAACATGTAATATTGTTATAAATAACAATCTTTACAACACTATCTCAATTTCTATTATTTAATGATAAAATATAAAATAGTTGTAAATATGGGAAAAAAAGATTACTTCCATTCACATTTTTATCAGATTTTATTTAGATTTACAATTATACAAATCAATTATTAAGCATTTGTAATATTTGAAACAAATTTACCGAGAATTACAGTGAATAAAATAAGTTGTTTCTAATCGAAGATTTATAAAGTCATTGAATGTATAGGAAAGAAATTTTAATATAAATATTTCAGCTACAATTTTGCGACATAGAATTATTCCATTAATCAAAGTTCTGCTTTATAATTTGAAATTTACTAGTGAAGAAAATTTCAGTCAAAAAAATAACTAAGATCCGCTAATTGCAAACATTTCTAAAGAAGAGTACAGTAAGCCAACTCAAATCCGGCTGAATGTGGCGCCCAGTAGGCCGGATTTCCGAAAAGCCGGACTACCGAGAGTGTTTTTAAACTGACTCAATAGCTCAACTTTTTTGAAGACATAATGCCAGGTTTAATTAATTTAAACCAGTTTTAATAATTTTGCACTCAAACCTTTATTAGAAACAATACAAATAGAAAATGTATTTTATAATTACAGTGGTCTTATTCATTGTATACAGTACAATGACGCAAAAGGGTTAAACTACATTTTAACAAAATAAGTACTTTAAAATTTAAAAAAAAATCTAGTTTATTATGAATCTTTTAATGTTTTAAATTTACATTAAAAATTATAGTTTAATCTAATAAACAAAAATACTAAAATATAAACCAATAAATGGCATTGTTCTTTAGAACAATTGTTCTTTAAAAAAAAATAAAGTTAAACACTCGCTGCTAACGTTTCTTTGATGCAATGTGTCTCCACCTCCTTAAGAAGCATAACGCCGGCCAAGTTGACTCAAAATAGGGAAGCGAAATTAATTAAAAAAAAAATACTTAGGACCAGGCTGGATTTCCGTGGGAGCCGAATTACCGTATTTGAGAGGTTTTACTGTACTACCAATACCAGAAAAAGAAATTCCTAACAATACCATCGAAAAATTAGCAAAACCAACAGAATCAGCCTTGTTATTGAAAACTGGCAGCTATCAGATTTAAATAAAATTGCGGATAAACTGTGACGATTTTTTGATCCAGTTAAACAAAATTTTATATTCTAATACTCCTTCTTGTTTGATAATTGGAATATGTTCAGTGACCTTGACTTATTATAGTTTTTAAAAATTTAAAAACTAAAGTATGTTCCGGTTACTAACATATTTATTTAATAAGCTTAATTGGATCTTTTTTTTTCTTTCCTCGACATTAAAGTTTAGGGGTGGAAAGAATCCATTGGATTTCCATTGAACAGATACTGAGGTGGTTTTCTGTTGCCTTCCGCAGGAAGTCATTTGGAATTACTCTAGATCTGAAGAGAGAGACGAATAAGACAAACACAGGAAAGGAAATTTTTCAAACATCTAACCCAGGTTCCCGCGCACCTGACTGGAGTGGAAGATCGCGGTCTAGATCATTAGGCTAAGCCGTATCTTGATATTGCAAAATTAAATTTAACTTAGGCCCTAATTCTAGCTAAAATTAGGTGAAATATATTCATTGGACGTAAAGGAAAAAAGAAAAGATTAAATGCTACCTGTAATTGAAACGAAAAATGGCGAGTCAAAATCAAATGACTTAATTCTTCATTTCTTTACTCAATCTATTAATTATTTAAACAAAACAGAAAGCTTTCTTTCGACTTAATAAGGTTGCATACATAACGCAGTCACTACAAAATAACTTCAAGAGTTCGTTTATTGCATTTTATTATTTATCTCCAGCTATGTATGGGACTGTAAAAAAGATGCAACCTAGTGTGTTACTTATTTTGTATAATTGAACTGTTGTTTCAGAAATTGTTCAATGAATCAGTTTTTGCGCTGTAAAAAGTTAAATTACAACTATATTTGCAGTTTTTGAAAAGAGTAGATTTGAAATGTAGTTGTGCTCTTATCATAGATTACACAAACACTTATTACGTTGCTGAGTAATCACTACTTCATTACAATTATCATTCACTTCAGATCAGAATCGAGAATCTTTTATTTATTTGATTATTCTTGAAAACCCTAAATATTTCGTATTTTAATTACATGTGAACAATGTTTTCTTTAAAATGAATGTTTATATAAAAATTAAACATAATTCAGAAAGAGAAAAATTTCAACTCATCTATTTGTTATTTGTTTTTACAACATTGGCTACTGACTGCAATAAAACACATGCCAAAAGAAAATATTAATCAATCTAAGATTAATTTACTTATTATTTCTTCAGTAATACATTTATAAATAACAAAAATCTAATGTCAAAAAAGGAAATCAGCTACAATAACCTGTTCAGTAATTATCCCTGAAGAGAATTGTTAACATTGATATGTATTTTGAAAAAAAAATATGTCGCAATAATTTAGATATAGTCATTTGTATCTACTCAAAGCAGTTCTTTTTTATAATTAATTTTGTTAATCAATCAAACATTTATATTTATGCTTTTATGCTTTTACTTGTCAGAAAAGTTTTGGGATGAAAAAAATATTGATATCGATTTCAATGTGATTCGAAACCATAAATAAACAAGACTTTTGAAATTTTGAAAAGCCAATTTCCTTTAAAAGAAAAACGTTTGTGAATTTAAACGTAAAATTAGAATATAAAATACGGTTTACTTACAGTGGCCAATACTTTTATACTCAGCTATAAAAAAGAAACAATTGGTTATTCTAAAAATTAACAAAAACTATAATTATACAGAAGAAGACAAATCACAGCTATTGTTAGAGATTTTCAATATATATATATCTATATATATATATAGATATTTCGCTATTGCTGGTGGTATAACCCACTGAATGTGGAGCATTTTTTACGGCAACATAATTACAGTCAGTACTGGAATGTCTTGCACTACAATGGCTATTTTCTTTAATCGCTTATCTCGTCTCCATGATATACATAAACTAAAAACTACTGAAACCCTGAGATAATATATATTAATTCTGATATTTCTTTAAAAGTGATGCAATTCTTAGTATTTATAATTAAAATCATGAGATGTTAATTATATCACCATTTTTTCAAATAAAATGATTTCTATAGAATGTCTAGACCCGTTTAGAGACCTCTTCAACGTCTTTGGGAAGAAAAAAAGATAGAAGCAAGTAAATAGATTTGCAATTGCGTATTATCAAATACTTTATAAAAAAATACATTGCATGCACTAATTTTTCATTTTGAGCAAACATCATTTAAGACAAACATTATCTTGAGATAAAAAAAGAAATATCATCAATAAAGTCGCAATCAACTAGTTTTCAAATATTTCCATACATGTCAATAATCAAAAAACTATTAAAAAAAGAGAAAACAAAAACAAAACCAGTACAAACTGTTCCTCTTTTTTTTAAGAACAGGTTTGAAGAATTATTTTGTTCAAGATACATTACACATTCGATTAATATTACTTTATATTGGGTTTTATGGGTTTTTTATTGCATACAAATTATCGGATTCTTCATCAAAATTTTTTTTACAACAATCTACAGAAGTTAATATTCCTGATGTGTGAAAATATATTAAAGAAGTACCAAACACACACGATCGCAAGGAAAAATAAACAAAATATCTTCATTATATTACGTTACATTACATGTTTCGAGGAAAGCCTGTTTCTTCTCTTCAGATGATACAAAATAAAATATAATAAACGTAAAAGGAAAAACAAGGCTAAGAACATAAATCTTCCAGCCATTAAAAGAATATTTACAATCACAATAATATATAGTAAACACATAGTATAGAACCGTTATTATAGCATGGCTTACTTGAAATAAGTTGCAGAATTATAGTTAAAACAATAAACCGAACGATTAAGTTACTACTTAATGTGGCTCTATGGCTTATATGTTTGCAATAACGGTTGCACAACATTGGATTATTTTATTTGTTGATATTATAAATATTATTTCAATGTTTAACAATCACATTGCATCATAACCTCAAGTAAGCCATTTTCGAGCCTTTTCTTAACTTTTTCGAGTGCAATATGTAAAAATAAAGCAAGTTGATTAAGTAAAGGCGTAGAGGAGTTTCGTAAATTTACGTTAATTAATATATTTTTATATGTTTTCAGAATGGATTTTGTCGTATAAATGACTTTCAAAAGAAAACATATAAGGATTATGGTTATTACATTTATAAAACATGTTCCAATATTATAAGCAATTATAAAAACTATGTTTTGGAAGGGAGTCAATCAATATTGTTATTGAAACTCCTTTTCTTTTAGAAGCATTACCTAGTACTATCTTGATATAAGGAAAGAAATTAAAAAGGAAAAGGAAAACAAGAAAATAATTGATTGAAACATTATCGATCTTTTTGATGCTAGGTTTGCTTTTTTTTCTTCAACATGGGTTCTATTTCTTGCCACTGTCTCTTACCCGGAGGGAAATTTTCTTAGAGTCTGATTGTAGGCCTATTTATCTTTGTCGATTGGCTTCCGATTGGTCTGGAATACGCTTGTTATTTCCTGCTTGAGCAAGGATTCCTGCTTCCTGATTCGTTTTTTTACTCTCATATTAGTAATCATCATTGCATTTAAAATTGCAGCCTGTTTTATTTTATATATTGCACTCGAAAAAAGCTGAAGATATGAAAGCAGAAATCCATAAAAGTTTCAATGGAAATATATTTATTTCATTCTTAAAGTGAATGTGTTTTATTACTTATTTAAATTGTTTATAATTTGATGGAAAGTTCGTAATTCAACTGCAATTTTTCTTGTTTAAATAAAAGCGAGTACGATTTAAGAAATCATTTTTTCGCACAAAATCTACTTAGAAAAACCATTGGTATCTACTTAGAAAGACTAATTGAATTGCATATATCGAATTATAGTGAACAAATTTGAAAGATGTTGTATAATACAGACGATTTATAGAAATAAAGTTCGATTACTGTGGAATATACAGTATATATCTTGATTAGTGCTGTGAATGATAGTATAACATATAATGTAGACCTAATAATTGTTTTAATAGTATTTTAAATAAATCATTTGTAGTCAGTTATCCACAGGGTAGATTTGCTAATTTTTGTTTTTCATGTAATTTTTTTTTTCATGAAAATAGATCTGTTTAAATAAATCAATAGACTGCTATCGTCACTTAAAACATCTTCAGTTTGTAACCATAGTTTGCTTCGTATAGAGTATTCTTTTATTTCAATTTAAGTACAATCATCATTGTACATTAATGATTAATACAAAAAATTCGAGACTTTGTTCTATTTTCAAACTAGTTTTAGTTCTTTAGAGAAATAAAGACTTTGAATACTTACATAACTTAAAACAGCGATAGCCTTGAGATGGAAGAGATGCTAAAAAAAAAAGAAAGTAACAATGCTACAGTAATGCAAAAAAATCTACTTTAAAACAGTGAAGCTTTTGTTTAATAAGCATGAATGTGCACAAATAATAAAGCAATACAAACATGTAATATCTCAATTTCTATTATTTAATGATAAAATATAAAATAGTTGTAAATATTGGAAAAAAAAGATTACCTCCATTAACATTTTTATCAGATTTTATTTAGATTTACAATAATACAAATCAATTATTTAGCGCTTGTCATATTTGAAATAAATTAACCGAGAATTATAATGAATAAATCAAATTGTTTCTAATCGAATTGACGGCATTTGAAAGGGAGATAAAAGAAATTTTAAGAAGATTTATAAAGTCATTGAATGTATAGGAAAAAAATTTTACTATCAATATTTCAGCTACAATTTTGCGACTTTGAATTATTCCATTAATCAGAGTTCGGCTTTATAAATGGAAATATACTAGTGAAGAAAATTTCAGTCAAAAAAATATTTAAAGATCCGCTAATTGCAAACATTTCTAAAGAAGAGTACAGGAAACCCTCTCAAATCCGGGCTAATGTGGCGCCCACTAGGCCGGATTTCAGAAAAGCCGGACTACCGAGAGTGTTTTTAAAATAACTCAATAGCTCAACTTTTCTGAAGACATAATGCCAGGTTTAATTAATTTAACCCAGTTTTCATAATTTTGCACTCAAATGTTTAATAAAAACAATGCAAGTAAAAAGTGGATTTTATAATCACAGTAGTCTTATTCATTGTTTACAGTACAATGATGCAAAAGAGTTGAAGCACATTTTAAAAATATACGTACTTTAAAATATAAAAAAAATCTAATTTATTATGTCTATTTAATTTTTCAAATTTTTATGAAAAATTACAATTTAATCTAACAAACACAAATACAAAATATAAACCAATAAATAGTGTTGTCCTTTAGAACAATTGTTCTTTAAATTGTTCTTTAAAAAAAAGTAAAGTTAAACACTCGCTGCGAACATTTCTTTGATGCAATCTCTCCACCTGCTAAAAAGCATAGCGTCGGCCAAGTTGACTCAAATAGTAAAACGAAATTAGGTATTAAAAAAAAATACTCAAGGCCAGGCCGGATTTCCTTGGGAGCCGGATTACCGAGGGCCGTATTTGAGAGGTTTTACTGTACTACTAATACCAGAAAAAGAAGATTCCTAAAAATTAGCAAAACCACAACAGAGTAGCACTTTGTTTTTGAAAACTAGCAGCTATCAGATTTACAGAAAATTGCGGATAAACTGTGACGATTTTTGATCCAGTTACACAAAATTTTGTATCTGATACTCCTTCTTGTTTGATAATTACAATATGTTCAGTGACCTTGACTTATTATAGTTTTTAAAAACTTAAAAACTACAGTATGTCAAGGATACTGAACATATTCATTTAATAAGCCTAATTGGATCTTTTTTTTTTCTTTCCTCGACCTTGAAGTTTAGGGGTTGAAAGAATCCATTGGATTTCCATTGAACAGATACTGAGGTGGTTTCCCGTTGCCTTCCGCAGGAAGTCATTTGGAATGACTAGATCTCAAGAGAGAGACGAATAATACAAACACAGGAAAGGAAATTTTTCAAACATCTAACCCAGGTTCCCGCGCACCTGACTGGAGTGGAAGGTCGCGGTCTAGATCATTAGGCTAAGCCGTATCTTGATATTTCAAAATAAATTTGACTTAATTGTAGCTAAAATTAAGTGAAATATATTAATTGGAAGTAAAGGAAAATAGAAAAGATTAAATACTACATGTAATAGAAACGAAAAATTGCGAGTAAAAATCAAACGACTTAATTCTTCATTTCTTTACTCAATCTATTAATTAATTAAACAAAACAGAAAACTTTCTTTTAGCTTAATAAGGTTCCATACATAACGCAGTCACTATACAATAATTTCAAGAGTTCGTTTACAGCATTTTATTATTTATCTGCAGCTATGTATGGAATTGTAAAAAAAAATGCATCCCAGTGTGTTATCTATTTTGTATAATTGAACTGTTGTTTCAGAAATTGTCCAATGAATCAATTTTTATGCTGTAAAAAGTTAAATTACAACTATATTTTTTGTTTTTGAAAAGGGTAGATTTGAAATATAGTTGGTTTCATATCATAGATTACACAAACACTTATTACTTTGCCGAGTAATCACTACTTCATTACAATAATCATGCACTTTAGTTCGAAATCGAGAATCTTTTATTTGTTAAATTAATCTTGAAAATCCTAAATATTTCGTATTTTAATAGAATGTGATACTAGAATGTTTTCTTTAAAATGAATGTTTATATAAAAAAATAAACATTAATCAGAAAGAGAAAAATTTCAACTGATCTATTTATTTATCTGTATTGTTTTTACAATATAGGTTACTGACTGCAATAAAACACTGCCAAAAAGAAAATAATAATCAATCTAAGATTAATTTACTCATTATTTCTTCAATAATACATTTATAAATAACAAAAATCTAATGTCAAAAAAGAAAATCAACTTCGTCAGCTGTTTTCTTCTCCACTTCAGATACTCCCACAATGCACTGGCACTTGTCGTCTGGTTGTGAAGGCAACGCTCTGACTATTGACTGCGCTATGACTTTGAAAGGTATAATGACTTTTCACTTCGAGTGAAAATATAATTTCGGGTAATTCTTTCCTAATGGTATTGGATTCCTCTTCCTTCAACTTCCGATAATTCTAGTTTCTTAGTGAGCTTGATTCTATTGACCTCGCAATAGCTTAATTTTAAGTTCTCGCAATCGCTTAACTTTAGGTTCTCGCAATAGCTCAATTTTAGGTTCACGCAAGCGCTTATTTTTAAGTTCTCGAAATAGCTCACTTTTAGGTCACGCAAACGCTTAATTTTAACTTTTTAGTTTTTGGCTGTTATACTCCTAATATCTTCCACTGTCTCGTAACGCTACGAGTCTCATTTGCATATTTAAATTTGGAATTTAAATATTCTTCCCGAGAGAAAAAAATAAATAAAATAAATTTCTTTTCAAGCTCTCGCAATTTATAAAATGACTAATACTCATTAAATTATTTGATTATAATTTAATATCTCTACAATATCGATAGCAATGTGATTCAAAAGTATAAATAAACAAGACTTTCGAAATTTTGAAAAGCCAATTTCTTTTCTAAGGAAAAACGTTTCTGAATTTAAACGTAAAATTAGAATATAAAATACGGTTTACTTACAGTGGCCAATGCTTTTATACTCAGCTATAAAAAAGAAACAATTGGTTATTCTAAAAATTAACAAAAACTATTAATTATATAGGAGAAGACAAATCACAAATATTGTTAGAGATTTTAAATATATATATATATATAGGTAATTTTTACTTTTGCTTCTCTATAATCAGTGAAACGAGAGAATCCTTGACTTAATTCTCTGTGATTCTCATATTTCATATAGGCCTTACATAATACACAGTCGAGATTATTACAGTTATTGTGTTAACAATTTGTCATCTTTTGAAATTGATAGGAATTATTAAAAAAATGGATTTCATTAGTATATTGTAAAAATTAAGTGCATATTATAACTTTTGCACATTTTTTTCAAAACGATATTTTTTATGTGCGCAGGAATTGTAGATGATAGAAAAACTGCCATCGCACAAAGTAATAAAAAGGGAGGGGGGGTCTTTAAAAAGTTAAAAACATTGAAAAGATGATTAAAAAAAAAGGGGGGGGGAGAGAACTACTGGTTTCAACTCCATTTTAATTGGAGCCTTCATCTGGTAAAGAAAGAGAAAAAGAAACTAAATAACTTTAGTGAATTCCGTAATGCCCAGGGTGGAATGAGAGGATGCCGGTCATTATTGAAAGGATTACATTTCAGTAGACAAGGGTAGGTGGTGCGGTTGTTTTATTTAATTTTTTTTTCTTTCCTGAAGTTTCCTGTGAAGGCCGTATTCTTGGATGCTGTTAACAGATAAACATTCATATATGTATTAGCTCGCAGAGGCTGTAAAAAGATTCTTTACATCGTCGTCGTAGATCATTGGGTTCACGGTTGATGATAGTAACATGCAAAAAATTGATGGGTGTGTCCCATATTTTTTGAATGGGATACCGGGTTGTAATGAGGGTCATTATTTTTGAGGACATATTCGTGCTGATACACCCGTTGTTTAAGTTTCTGTTTCGTCTCTCCCATGTATCGGCATTGGTGTCCCTTGGTACACGGAATGGAGTAGATGACCCTTTCTACTCCAAAGGATCATTGTGTTGCTCTGGACTCTTGATTTTGCCACACGTTTTAGCTAGGGTATTGTGACTGGGGGCACCTAAAGAAATATTGTAGGATTTTAATAATTTGGTTAATATGGGGAATTACACTGGGTGAAATAGAATGGAGACATATTTTTTATTATTGTCAAAGGGTGTGTTGATTTTATCATTCTGATAAAGGTCCCGTGTAATCCGTATGATTTGTTTATTTAGAAAGTGCTGAGGATAGCCGTTGGCATGAAAGATGCGTCTTATTATGAAAACTTCTGTTAGAAAAGGTCATGACGGCTGGAAATATTAAAGGCACAATTGATAGCCATCCTAAGATTATTGACCTTATAAGACATGGGGCAATAGGATTTGTAATTGGTTGCGATGGGAAGCGCTGTGGATTTACGAAAAATGGAAGTTCGTATAGAGTGGTCCCAACGTTGAATTAAAATGCTGTATGTGTTAGGATTCTCTTCCTCCTTTTTAAACCTGATATAGGAATGGATGATGTGGAAGATTTGGAGGATGCCATTTATGTGCGAGGTGTCGGAATAAAAAATAAGATCATCGAAGTATCTTGAATATAATTCGATCGAAAGATTTGGATATCTACTACGATTAAATTAACTAATAAATGATCGAATGTTGGAACTCGGTCAAAATTTAAAGTAATTAATCATAATAGAAATCTAGATGAATATGATCGCAGAGCGAGTAAATGATTAACCTTGATATTCACAAAAGAAACATTCTGACATCAAAATACTAGACATAATTTATTTAACAAGATACTTGTCTAAAACTAGTAATCATAACACATCTCTAACTAGAGAAATCATTAAGTAATAGTTGCTACAAGAATTCATTGACTTTAAATTCAAATTAGCATAAGTCAATTACACATATCAAATACTATTCGTTCAATTAACGCTATATTCAATTAAATAATTGAAATCAACAAGTATCTATAATGTATGTTCTAATATCAGATACAACATATGTTCGATTGAACTTATCAGAATAAAAACCTCGAATTCATTCTATACTTAGTCTTTCATCTGAGCATGAATTCTTTAAACTAAATATTCAAAATATCATTGAGCTTAATTATTATTCAATTAAACACTGAGGACATTATCTTTAAATTAAGATTACAATATGAATCTTAAAACTCAGAAATAAATTAATTGACATACATTAGTGTCACATCAAATTACTCATTTCATTATATTGAACGCTGTGACATTAATAACAATAAGTTAACTTTATAACTTATCTAAAGCTCTCTTAAAATGAATCCATTAAATAATCACTAATTCCTTGTGATTAGATTAGCTTTTACATTACAACATATGACATATTACTATTAACACTAATTCGAACATATCTTATTCGACTTTCTAGATTGTCTCTTTATTATACTCAAAATGCCAGTTCTTCACTCGTTGATAATCCGTCGTGAAAGATAACTCAAATCTTCCTACCTTATCAGTGAAGTTCTATGATGATAACATGAATTTCATCCCTTGGCAACGTAAGGCATAACGGCGTTCGAACCATCTCCATGTCTGTCGATTCAACTTTCAGTATTCGACCAAGAGAAAAAGGTGTTCAGGACACTTGACGATATTACCAGTAAAGCTCTCTCCAATATAGAATTATCGGCCCAAATTGTATAACTCTAATTTGATGCTGACATCAGATTGGACTTGCTGATTAGCCGGCTTGCCGAGATTCCCAGATAGGCCTACACATGTCTGCCGAAGCCTACTTCAATTTGTATCCCAAGCCGTTGATGAAAATGGATGAATCGTACATCTATTCTCCCGCTATCGGACAAGTGCAAATCACATTGCCAAATTCATGGCAAACATCAGAGGTTTCTAACATTATCTTCGAGTGCCTCTGACTTCAGCACAACATCATATTGCTTTACATGAGCAGAACAACCATGTTCCATCACCCAGCGCCAACTAGTGAGAGAAAGCGTTAAAACTGCATAACAACGCTTTTACACATGATATCAGAAACAAAACATTCATATCATATCATTAACAAACGTGAAATAAAACAAAATGAAAGTACCATATTTTAATTATTTCCACAAAAGATGGTGGTCGTGACAAATTAAAAGAGCTTTGTCTTCAATGAACGACATGACATAACTTCAGCAAGAATGGTGGAGGCTGCCATTGTTAATTTCGAGGGATAAGTAGCTGAGACCAGATTTCGTTTGGATGTGTAACAGGGCTTCGGTGGTCAGGTCGGCGGATATGGAGGAAAACAACGCCTCCACATCCAAGGAGAAAAATGAAAAATTTTTCAAATAATTTAGGTTTCGTTTTCACCAAATAAAACTAGAGCTGTCCGTAACGGAATGTTGGGAAACATTGGGGATACCAAGGGCGTATATAAGGGGGGGGCGAGGGGGCCCAGGCCACTCCCGAAATAATGAAGATATGTCCTCCCAAAGCAACGTTTTTTTTTTTGGTTGAACAGATAGGTTTCCATCTTTTTTTTTTGGTTTAGGTTTCCATGGGGTATCTATCTAATCATATTAATCATAAACCCCGAAAATATATTCTATATACGCCACTGGGGGATACTAGATAATTTTTTTGTAAATAAGAGATGATAATATCTTGACTGCCGTGCCATGGCAGTTGACGATCGTTCTGGCTGGATAGATTCCCTGGTATTCAGATTTTTTGTGGGTTTTAGGCAGGAATTTGATTTTGGGAATTAGCAGGGAGCTATATCCTTCATTATTTCCACCTGAGTGAGAAGGTGGATATAAGTTGATTGGCTTACCCTGCGTTGAAGCTCATTGGAGGTTTTTCTTATTTGCGAGATAATTTCAACCTTTTTACGGTGAACCCTATTGATCCTTATATGGTAGACCTTCTTAGCAACCAAGTACATCAGTAAACTAACTAAACTGACCTTTACTACTTATCCCTGAAAATTAACAATGAAATCATCCCACCTATACAGGCCCTCTTCGACGTTCAATTCTTCACTTTTCAGCTGGTTGTGTACAAACAAACGGCTGACCGTTTCATGGGTTTAGGAACCTCCGCCATTCTCGCTGAAGTTGTTATGTCATTCATTGAAGACCAAGTTCATTTAATTTGTCACCACCACCACCTTTCGATCGAATTATTTTCAATATACTTCGATGTTCTTATTTTTTATTCCGACACCTCGCACATAAATGGCATCATCCAAATCTTCGACAGCATCCATTCCGATATCAGGTTCAAAAAGAAGGTAGAGAATCCTAACACATACAGCATTACCTTTTTCGACATTTTAATTCAACGTTGTGACCACTCTATACGAACTTCCATTTTTCGTAAATCTACAGCGCTTCCCATCACAACCAATTACAAATCCTATTGCCCCATGTCCTATAAGATCAAGAATTTTAGGATGGCAATCAATTGTGCCTTTAATATTTCCAGTCATCATGACCTTTTCCAACAGAAAGTTTTCAAAATAAGACGCATCTTCCATACCAAAGGCTATCCCCCGCACTTCCTAAATAAACAAATCATACCGATACAAGGGACCTTTATCACAATAATAAAATCAAGACACCCTTGGACAAAAATGAAAATTTCGTTTCCATCCCTTTTCACCCAGTGTTATTCCCCGTATTAACCAAATTACTACAACCCTACAATATTTCTTTAGGTGCCCCCAGTCACAATACTCTAGCTAAAATGTGCGGTAATATCTAGAGTCCCGAGCAACCCAAAGATCCTTTAGAGCAGAAAGGGGTCACCTACTCCATTCCGTGGACCAAAGGACACCATTACCGGTACATGGGAGAGACGAAACAGAAACTTAAACAACGGGTGTATCAGCACGAATATGCCCCCCCAAAAAATGACCCTCATTAAAACCCGGTATCCCATTCAAAAAATACGGGCCACACCATCAATTTTTTGCAAGTTACTATCATCGACCATTAACCCAATGATTTACGACTACGATGCAAGGAATCTTTTTACATCCTCTCCGAGCCTAATTCATTTAATGAATGTTTATCTGTTAACAGCATCCAAGAATGGAATGGAATGGATAGAATGAATGGCTACACAGGAAACTTAAGAAAATAAAAAAAAATCATATAAAACAATCACACCACCTACCCTTGCCTACTGAAATGTAACCCTTCCAAAAATGAGCTTCATGCTCTCATTCCACCCTAGGCGTTATGGGATTCATTAAGTTATTATGTTCCTTTAGTTTTTCTCTTTCTTTACCAGATGAAGGCTCCAATAAAAACGGAGTTGAAACTAGTATCCCACCCCTTTTTTTTAAACATCTTTTAAATGTTTTTAACTTTTTAAAGAACCCTACTTTTTAGTAATTTTTGCGACGGCAGTTTTTCTATCATCTACATTTTTTTGACCTAAAATAATTTTAAGTATATTGAAGTTACTTTCAAAAAATGCTAATTTTTATGTAAACATTACTATGTCACCATGAGTGCTTCAGAAAAAAAGTCTGCAGCAAACTTTGCTTCAATATTCACCCAGAAACTACCCTTACCTTACTGATGACGCTGTTCCAACAGAGCACTTACCCAAAACTAAACCAAAATCAAACAAAGAGGATGACTGGTTGGAAAGGGAAGAAATGAGATGCAGGAAAAGATTTATTGAGGAGTTTGTTGACGAATCAAGCACAACTGTTCCGGCTCCAACTTTTATAAAATTTAATGAAAAATTTAAATTTAAGTTTTTTATATAGCGTCAAGTGAATGTAAAAATGAACTAAAAAACTATATTTCCACGTTTTAAGTTTATTTAGCTGGTTTGACATGTATACAAAAAGTAATAATCAGTGTAATAATCAGTGTAATAATAAAGAATAAATCTTGCAATTTTATTGTAAATAATTCATTTAAATGAAAGGATAAATTTTTCTACCTGAATTATTAACAAAGTTAGGGTCAAAAGTATGTATCTTTTTTAGCCCATCCAGTACAATATAATAATATTTTTCAGGTTCCAACAGGAAGAGAATACACAAGTCATGGAAGAAGAAAAACAACCTGAAGAGGCAGCAAAATATTTCCTGTCTGATAAAGATGATATAGCTTTTGCAATTTCTCTGGGGAGTGCTAGTCCTAAGGCCTACAGATATCTAAGGAACAATTTGAAAATACAACTACCTGATCTATCAACTCTCAGGCGATGGGCTATGTCATTACGGGTAGACAACTAAATATTACATTGAGGTCGCAAGAGCAAAAACGAAGCGCCCTGAAGAAAATGAAGAAACTCTTAAACTAGAACAATCACTTTATTCTGTACAATTTGTTATACAAAACATTAAAAGAAAGCATTAAATATATATTTTCTTCATTTGACAATTTTTTAATGTCATTTAAACTTTTGAATTATACTTTCTATTATTTTTCACATCATTATATCATCATATTAATAAATTTAAATTTAAATACAATTTTGTTTATTACAAACCAATGTTTAGTCCAGCTTTAGAGTTTGGTAGCTGCAAATAATTCCATGGGGTTTAACTCAAGGTAAATAAAATGCAATATTGATATTAAAGCTTATTAAAAGCTATCAAATTTACCTTAAATAAACTATAAATATGTAAATTACAACTATTAGGTTTTCACTAAAGTTAATCTTTTTAACGAAAAGAAATGTTAATTCATGATACAATATGTAGTTTGTTCTTATTTTACTTAAATTAACATTTTAGTTGGAGTACTTTTTTCATTAAATTCGCATTGTTTTAGTAATATTTCAACTGGGCTGTCGCCTTTGATGTTACGTAATGATTAATTGTGCGAAGTTTCATAATTTTTGTACATTAATTAGTGGCTCAAACTGTGCAATAACGATGCCTTGAAATTGGCTTGTGATGGTGGCACGTGACGTAGCTGCGCGTACTGAACGAGATTACACTCCGCGATGCACACACCTTTCTTCTTACACTACAGGTGTGAACCTGATCCAAGAGACGGCCGTGATTCGGTTGTTCGTGGCCATCCCGTACACTCTTTATGCTGTTTTAGCCCCATCCTGTATCTTGGAATTTTTTGGATAATACCAAAAATCACATTATCTCTACACATGATTCTCGAACTCCTAATGCACAGCTGGTCTTTTCGTCCTAGATAGCGTGAATGGTTGTAATATTCGACCAAAAATACTATTTCTTCTTTATTCAGAAGTATTATTGGTTTCACTGTAACTGGAATGTTTTTTTGAATCCAACAGTTTATATTCAAATGATATCCGGAAAAGCCCTATTATCGCCAGGGGATGAGGAATGTATTATTACTATTTGTTTTGACCAATAAAGTTTTATTATTAGCAAAGTTTCTTTGAATTAAATTAAAATTTAAATTGCAATTGTTAATTCTATTTACATGTCTGTTAGATGTTTGAATCAATATCTTATTTTAGATGAACTTCTGTCTCAACTATTGTTCGTTTTTGCTTACGAGAGCCTTCAGCGCTTTTGCGCATGCGTGTGGTCTCCTTCGATTTCTTCCATGCAGGGGCGAGGAGATACAAAGATGGGATGTTTATTTTTTATAGTGTTAGTTTACTAGTAGCTGGCTTCTATTTGCGTTTTTCGGGAAAGAATTATGGAATTTTGAGGAGTAGAATCGTCCACCAATATTAGCTCTCGCATACGAAACCGAACAGTAAGTGCAAATTTTCTTTTACACAATATAGCCTGAAACAAACATAACACTTAATCTAAAAGAAAATCCCTCTATTAACTTAAGAATTTTTAAGATCTCTTTTCATTTTAGATCTTTAGCATCTCAACTAAATACATTTCTGATTCCATAATTTATTTTTAGCACTGAAATCACACTTTTTCATAAAACTTTAGTATTAAATATTATAAAAAAGCGTTATTTTGTCTGTCATTGTCATAAGACTTTACGTTTTTTCAATTTTGTAACCAAACTATAAGAGATAGATTTGTCATTTAAATGGATAAAATGTAGAACTTTTTAAGACAAACAAAATGCTACAAAAATCTTTCAAAAAATTTTTTGGTTTCCTAGATGGCGCCTTGTAAAGGGTCAAAGTTTGACTTTTTCTCAATTTAAATGAAAAGTATAAAAGTTGGAAGAGAACATTATATTGAGAAAATATTAGTATTTTAAAGTTCTATGAAACGGTATATCAGTCATTAACAAACGCGTCTGCATTTCGAAGATACATGCAAAAATGAAGTGTTTTTGCTGCAACCCCCCCATGTGAGTGCCAACGCTCAATACAACTGAGTTAAGCGGAGAAGCCAACAACGAGCTGGGAAGTCGTGTGTTATCCGATCTCCATATTAATTTGCTAAATATTTTTTTTTTTAATGCTATACATACAAGGGTTCCGGAGCGAAGCGACGGTACCTATCTAGTGAAGTATAATAAATTATATTGTTTATTGCATTATATTTGAAAAATACTAATAGATGTAAGAAAAAAATATAAGTTTGATATTTATCTACTACCAAATCGCTCCATATCTTATCTGTATGGCGCCAGTTGTTTTTAGATGTAGCGCTACTATCGAATTGTTTCTATGGTCAGTTGGCACAGCAAAGTGGTGTAAAATAGATATGTGCTGAAGGATACTCCATTCTTTACATTTGAGACAATATTGCACAGGATGCTTACTTCCAACATCTTTTGTAAGATCATTATATGTCAGTTTATGGGAATGTGAAGAGCGGTACCCTTACATTTCTTCTAATCTAAAGGTATTTGACCATTGATCATTTGTTTCTTCGGTTGCCATTTGTGTATAGATTTCGTAACATCCACAACCTATTCAATCTACATATTATTATTTACCGATTCAGACTCAGAGGAAGTCTATGTTTTGTTTACATTTTTAAATTGTGAATGTTCATGTTTTATTGTACAAAAGTAGTCCGATAGGCTTCGTGGTATACCTTGTTATTTCTATCATTCAAAATCTCAAATTGTATGTTTCTTCATCTTTGTTCGTCATTTTCTTCACAATTTTTTTTTTCAGATTGAAAAATTTTGGAAGCTTAAATATTTTGGAGGATAACATTTAATTTGACACAGTTATGCTGTGACTTGTGTTCTTAGCCATAATTACCATCTCCAAGTTGCAGCCATTATCACACATTCCCTTCAAGCTATCAAGACCACGGAAGTCTCCCGAGATGGTCAGAAAGATCCCTAGTCTGTCTCGTATCGATCTTGTTTAGGAATTCCAAGGGAAGACAGCAATATTGTTTCTTTCACTAATAGATGCAAAACAAGATTCGATAGATCCCAACCTTGAGGAGTACTTAGACTACGTTTCTACGATTTCCTTTCAGACATATGTAAGTAAATTACAGCAAATATTGTTAAACTTTTTTTTATTTTCGTGTGATTTAAGCCATTTTGGCTTTTCTAGAATGCGTTAGATATTACTTTGTAATCCGTTATTGTGTAAATCTGTACTGTAGCAAATTTGTTTATTTTGATGTACCATTTTTCATATCCTCCAATGTAAAATATACTAAACATAATAATTAAAGTTATAGACATTTTTAATTCTCTACCGAATTCATTAAAAACTGACTGGGATTTCGTAGAAAATATACAATATCATATATTTGGATGAGGTACCAATTAGTAAGACTGCACATAGTTTAAATACAGCATTAAATCTATGAAGCAACAGAAATGTTCTGAATTTATTAGAAACTTCTTGAATCCGAAAATAGGAGAACACTAATTCAAATGTTAACAGGTTTATTCTACAATTACCAAATCTGAGTAGAGAAATTTGTAGATATATTTTACCTTTTGGAGAATTTTCAGAAACCGTTTCTTTAATGCTGCATCTTTTCTCACAGACTTCCTTTGTCGGGAAAAGGTTTTCAGAGCCGAAACATCCGCCATAGATGTAACGCACACATTGATTTAAATCAGCTTGGTAGGTAAACACTGACATGTATGCAAGACACACGTTTAGGTGAGGTGGTGTTATAGGTGGTAAACGACAAATCGGATCGAGGCCTACAAATTTAATAAAAATAATTTTTAATTTTTATTATAATCTTACATTATAAAAGCGTTATACCCCTCTGTCATAAAACTTTACGTTATTCCAATTTTGTGACCAAACTATAAGAGAAAAATTGGTCATGTAATGAATAAAATGTAAAGCTTTTTAAGACAAACAAAATACTACAAAAATCTTTCGAAAAAAGTTTTTGGTTTTCAAGATGGCGCTTTTTAAAGAGACAAATTTTGACTTTTTCTCAATTTAAACGAAAAGTATAAAAGTGGAAGAGAACATTATATTGGGAAAATTTTGGTATTTGAAAGTTCTATGGAACGGTATATAAGTCATTAACAAATGTTTCTGCGTTTGGAAGATACATGCAAAAATGAAGTGTTTTTGCTGCAACCCCCTGTGTGACTGACAACACGCAATACACCTGAGTTAAGCAGAGAAGCCCACGACGAGCTGGGAAGTCGTGTATTATCCGATTTCCATATTAATTTGCTAAATAAATAAAGTTTTTTTTTTTTTAATGCTATTCATGCAAGGGTTCTGGAGTGAAGCGACGGTACCTGTCTTGTTTACAATTAAAAAAAAAGACTAAAATAGGCTATTTTCTTAAAACAATTAATGCTTTAACCTATATTTATATGTAAAAAAAAATCAGAATTCTTTTCATTCTTTAGATCCAAAAAAAATTACTGAATATGCCTTTTTTAACTCCACTTAAGCTTAAAATTTAAAAATTACTGAAGATATAATTTAAATAATATATAAATATATATTTTATTTAATATGAAAATTATTACTCCAATTAAATTAAAGCTTCAACGGCAAAATTTAAATAAATAGATTATAGGAATATATTATTACATCATACAGCATTGACATAAAAGGCACGACCGAGCCTCGTTTTAGCAGATTAGAAAAATAGTGGAAAAGGAGAAGCCGCTCCGATGCCTACCGTTAGAAGCCGCTCCGATGCAAGAGAGTCACAAGGAAAGTGTGACGCAGGCGAGACAGTCTCAAGGAAGGTGTGAGGCAGCCTAGACCGCCGCACAGATAAGAGGTGACTCAATACAGATAGTCACAATGTAGCAGGGACAGTGATACCTGAGACTCAGACAGAGACAGAGTGAGCTTATAGACGCATTAAATCTCCGCTTTAATCGATAAGTAATCGAGAAGGAAGGACGAGAACGGCGAAAATAAATACAAGAACATTTCAACTAAAAGGCTAGAAGAATAAGGAAAAATAGCGGAACGCATCTCTTCACCAGACGAGACCATTTTTGTCAGCAGGACTGGAACCAATCACAGTTACGGAAAGATACCGCATTGCATATCCAGTCACATTGTGTTTAAAGAAGACAGCATTTTCGAGTATTCACCGGGGACCAATTAGGAAGCAATTCCAAGACAATATGGACAGTTTAGAGACAATTATCCAAGTCAAGTAGGCGATAATAAGAGTGAGTACAAACAATTATTTACGAACAGTTATAATTAACAGAAGAAACAAATTTAAGAAGACGGAAGAATGCATTTCAGTTATAGTGATAAATTATCGAGGAACAGTTAAGCTAACTCGTTCATTAGCTAAGAAGTTA
>JAFIDM010051977.1:51427-62990 GCA_023159025.1 Thereuonema tuberculata | reverse complement strand
AATTTGTGTTTTGTCTAGTTATGTGCGTTCTTTGTTTTATTTTACTGTATAAATATAGATCATATTTTCATAAATAAGCCTGGCATCGAAACACCAGGAATAATATGTAAAGAACGAATCCCGGATAATAAGAGTGGAAAAGGAGAAAATAACAGATCTAAATGTAATCTATAAAGAACTAATCAATGAGGTTAACAAAACAAATTCATGAAAATCTATCTATATAAAAAGAAAATTCCTGACTCCCTCTCTGTCTGACTCATCAACGCCCACCCCAAACCCTTGGACCTAGAAAGCTGAAATTTTGAAAGAGGTTCCCTTTATGATGTCGACAAGGAGTAAGGCCGGATTTTTTGAAATTCCCACGGGATAGGGAATAATCTGACAAACTGATCATGAAGTGTATGACGGCAATCCAGGTGTGGTGCGCTAACCCGCAATACACATGAGTTAAGCGGAGAAGGCCACAACGGGCTGGGAAGTCGTATATTCTCCGATCTCAATATTAATTTGCTAAATAAATAAAGTTTTTTTTAATGCGATATGCAAGGGTTCCGGACCGAAGCGACGATACCCGGCTAGTTAGATAAGAAGGAAGTTATTATAATATTTTATATTATATATTATAATATATATAATATTTAATTTATAATCTATATATTATGATATATTATAATGTAATTAGATAATAAGGAAGTTTTCATAATATTTTATATTATACAGTGGAACCCCGCTATTCGTACACAATCCATTCCAGGAGGCAGTTCGAATGGCGATTTGTACGAATGGCGAATCATTTTTTCACATAAGATATAATGTAAATTGGATTAATCCGTTCCAGAACCCAGATATGATTGCTTATTTAAACCTTTGTAATAATTCTTTAAGCGTAAAATACATAAAAACTATGAAAACAATAAATATATAGGCCTCTCTTATTATGTCTTTCGTTTTCAGTGCAGACGATATGGTTGATTTTGCCATGCCATACTGAGTTGCCAGGTCAGAGACATGAGTTCCACTTTCAAACTTCGCAACGAGTTCTTTTTTCAATTCAATTGTCGTTCTCACTGTTTTCCTTTTAGGCTTAGTTGAATCAGTAATCTTTTTTGGACCTATGGCTGCACTATTTTTAATAAAAATAACAAAAAATAACAATAAAATATCATAAAGTTTCACGAAGCTCGCGTGGATGATGCATAGCGTATGGAAACTAGCACAAGACTGAACTGAAGCGACCGCGTGGCGCGGCCAGTAACAAGGTCACGCTGTCCGAATCGCGAGCAAGCGTACGAATGGCGAGTTCAATTTTACTTGAAAAAGTTGGACGAATAACGAGTTGTACGAATAGCAAGGCGGACGAATGGCGGGGTTCCACTGTATACTATAATAAATATTATATATAATATATATAATTTATACTATATATATTATGATATATTGTATTATAATTATTTTCCTACTAGCTCTTCACCTAACTTCAAAGCCACGAGCCTCCACTGTAATAAATGTAAATATTTAATACTGAATGTTATTTCAATTGTTGAAACTGGAATGTATCTAATCGTGTTGGAAAATTCACCCCGTTTTGCCTGACATTCTTCAACGAGTTATCAGATGGAGACGGGGATCAGCGCGTAACAGCATATCGTGCATTGTTAGTACAATTCCCTAATGTTTTGTTTCTTTGTAAGGTGTTGTTTTCGGATGAATGTGAGATTTATCACAGCTCGAAAGACAACCCTCATTACAGTCTGGAATTGGAAAGAAATACGTAATGATATGGAATGCGATGACATCACGTCTTTTGGTTGGACCATATTTTTGTGATGGTCATGTTAATGGTGAAACTTATTTACTCATGTTACAAACATGATTACTCCCATAGCTTGAAAACGTAGGTATCATAGAACGCGTATATCAAGATCGAAATATTGACCCCTCACCATCAAAAAAGAACAAAATAAAAAAACAAGAACAAAATGTGTCAATGGGTAGACAAATGGAACCTATGCAAATCTAAAATAAAAACAATAATATACATTAATAATGAAGAAAAAGGAAAGTCTTGTGCTGAGCTGTGCAAGCTTCAATGAATTTCTAATGCGCATTTCAAAGTATAAAAAGAGCATAAAAATGCATAAACACATTAAAACACAAATATCTTTCTTAATTTTTAATGTGCATTATTGTTTACTTTTTCATTGTGCTGGAAATAATGCCTCAAGAGGCTTTGTGAATCAGCAGGAAAGTGTGGGATTATTTAAGTAAAAACGTTAATTCTCAGTATTAAGTTCTTCTTTTATCTTCTGTTAAGTGTTTGTTGCCAATCTGATATTTTGCCGAAAATAGCTTAAAATAGTTTACTTTAAATGAAAGTTTTAAATCCAAAACCTAACATATTGTTCATTGATCTGCTTATTCATTCTGATTACTCTCAACTAATGATCTCCAAATTAGCGTGAAACAGGCTGTCTTGCGATGTCGGTTTGAACATTGGTCTCAAATTTTAATAAGAACAAAATGTGGAATACAAAACCTTGCGCATCACTTCAGTTACCACAAGAAAAGAAAAAATAATAAACTCTTGAAGGGTAAAAGAAAAGCAATCAATGCCTTTTGAGCCGTTTCTCAGAATTTATCTCCTCAGTGAATTATTGAACTTAGAATCTAGAATAAAAATAAAAATAAAGTTTATTAGAATCTGATAAAAACTAAAAAAAATAAGTAAATTAAACGGAAAAGAAATATTCGCGTCCCCGTGAAAAAATTTCAGTTCTATTGACAGTGAGGATCCAATGCTTATCGATCACAGGATTATATTGTAAATTTCGGTTTCTATTTTTTCTTTTTTTTGATGACATCAAGTAAAAAATTTATCTTTTTTATTCCAATGTCTGTTGCTTACGTTATTTCTGTTTAGATAGTATATTTGGTTTCATGGCAAAACAAATGTGACCTTTAACTTCTCTATTTCACAATAAAAAAATTCAATTAAATTTAAAATCTAATTTGACTGTTAGTACATCATTCCAAATGTTTACTGCAATTTTTTCTTTGGAAAGAAACTGTACTGTTAGCACATTTTTTGACCGAAAAAGCGTCATTCAATTGAAATTTAAACCTACTGTCATTTTTCTACCCAAGAGTTTAACATTGCCCATGTCTCATATATGCATGGTTTGTCCAATAGATGCTCTACGAAACCTGATTTCATGCCTTCATGATATTCAAACGCTGTTTCGTCCTATTATGAGGTTTTTAAATAATTTTTGATAATTAAATATTATTTTTTTTGGCAACTGAACTTTAATTGATAGACCATGCCAATTTCGTTTGGTTTGGGGATGTGCTCATTATTGGTTTGATACATTTGTTGTTTGGTATTTCTAGTATGAAAAATTACTTTAAATATGATTTTTAGCCACTTCATTCTGATTTTGTGACAGGGATGTGTTCATAATAAAATCTAACCACCTCATTGGTGATAAATGACACGATATATCTGTTGCTATATAATGATGAAGGATATCGTCTTCTACCTTGATTGGAAGGGTTAGTTTTAATTGGGAGCATTGATAGACATTGTAACAAATATTACAGAAATCCTGTTTTGAAGTGTGGGTAAAACAGATACGAAAATAGTTAAAATGAGCAGCATTGATGGTGGTAACAAGTGTCAATTTTGCGGTATGGTAACGTAAAGACGAAAATAATTGTTTGAAATAAAAGACTGAAAAGAAAAAGAATTTAACGTCCTGGAAAATTCATTGAATAAAGTAACCAAGAAAGGAAGATTCAGCACATGTATAGAAAAAGAAAAAGAAAAAGAATTTTTCTTTTTCTATACATGTGCTGAATCTTCCTTTCTTGTTTACTTTATTCAATAAAAGACTGAAAGTTCGAATATTCCTATTTGAACTCTATATTCTTACAGATGAATTCTTTTCTGTTCAATTATTAACTTTTGTAAAACAAATTTAATTATTTCCTTGATGATGGCTGAAATCAGATGAAGAGAGAATGGTCAAAATAAGTGTTTCAGTATCAGCTGTTACATTTCGAATAAATTAATTAAAATTCGAATAAAAAAAAATAAATAAATTAAATTCAAATTACGTCAGAATATCCTGGATCATTTGTAGAAACTTCAATTTTTGATCGATGACTGCATTGGATTACTTTATTTTGAAAACGAAATATATTTACAATTACGTTTTCAATTATTTAACGTTTGTAATTTCATTAAGTGTAATTAAATTTAGGTCAAACACACAATTAAATAGTAAAATTTTAAAAATACAAATATAATCACAACATCTGACTTTCAGGCTTGATGAAATATTTTATTATGTGTTTCGTCTATATTTTATAACTCCACAGGAAAAGTATTAATTGTAATCGTCAGTGGTTGCTGTTCATGAAGTGCATGAATTAATCGATGAAGAACTTTGCTTTGTATGAGAAGGGATGGTCGTGGGAGCTGTGATAAAACTAATAAAAATTTCAATAGATATTGTTTGATTTCTTTTTATGACCAAAAGCTTCCCTCCTATTATTATCTTAAACATAACTTTTTAAAAACCCTCTCAGTAGCTGATACGGAATTTCGAATAATAGATTCCAATATAATGGAATCACTAATTATTCTATTTTGAGCATTGTTTAAATTTCAGATACATGTTGTACATTTTACTAGGAGTCACTAAGTTGCTTTGTTTTTCCTACTATAATTCAAAATGCTTATTATAATCCGGGGTTGAATCCATTTATAACTCCGTGATATTTTTCAGTCTGTCTGTTTCAATCATAAAATATGTGAGGGTATTTCAATTCAAATTTTTTTTAAGCATCACTACCGCACTATTTGTCAAATTAAAAATTGAAATTAAATTTAAGTTTACCTTTCTTATTGTGATATTTCCTTAACAAAGAATTTATCATCCCTTGCAGAATTTCAATACAAGAACCCTGGCAAATAAGCACTAACAAGGAGACGACCCACCCTTTGTTTTTCAAATATGAGTGCCCTTATGCCCTGAGATGAAAATGCATACAAAGTACTTCAAATATATATCTATATCTATATCTATATATATATATATATATATATATATATATATATATATATATTTATATCAACTTATGTTTTGGGACCGTTATCTTCATCGATTTTCAAATACTGCCTTATTAGGTCACTGCTGTCAGGGGAAAGCAAGAATTACCGTGCACAAACGATATGTTGCTGACCTGTAAATCTAAATATCCCATGTTTGACTCCACTGCGGGGTGAGATATAATTTTTTTTAAAGTTCATTTCTTTCTTTTTTCTGTTTTTACTTTCTTTTTTTTACTTTTTTTCTTTTATAATATCCTTCTTAAATTTGGTTTTTAATTAATTAGTTACTTAATTAACTAAACTTTTTTTTTCTTATTATGTGGTGGTGAAAATATAAAAAAAAAATTAGTTAATTAAGAATCTAATTAACTAAAAACTAAGGTTAACGAGAATATTATTTATTTACTTCTAATCGTAAAAAGGTTTCTGTCTAATATTTATAATTTGAACAGAAAAAAAGTAATTGTAAAGAGAAAAGGCAAAAAAAAAATAAAAATTACATCTCACCCTGCAGTGGGAATCGAACTGGGGATCCATGGGTTTTCAGGCCAGGAACGTAGCTTTAGTTCATGGTAACACTTGCTTTTTTCTGATAGCAGTGAGCTAATAATACTTAAAAATCGATGAAAATAACGCCTAATATCTCAAAATCTCAATATATTTTTGAAGTACTTCATGTGTACTTTCATCCTACAAAAGGGCACTCACATTTGACAGATACAGGGTGTCTCGTCTCCTTGTAAGTCATCTGTAAAAGCAATAAATTTTACGGCATGTAAAATACATTTCATAGAACACGTGAACAAATATCTCCCTGATTGTTGTTTGCAAAAAAAAAAATTTGTATCTTCCAAATTTAAGATTTTTTAATTAGATAACATGATTAGTTAGATATGAAGGATAATTGACAGTATTTCATTTATTTATAATGCTTCGTATCTAAATATCATCCAACGTCCATTGGATATCAACTTACACGATTATTTCTTTTCCTTTCAGCCAGTTTCTTTATACCAGAATAAAATAAGAATTGCTTTCTAACCAGATTCATCTCCTCTGAAGTCATACTGATAAAGAGATATCAAAGTTTGTTTGGTTGAATAATACCACTTTGCCGGTTAGTAACATTTTTCTAGCAAACAATTTTGAATTGTGCAAAATTACGAGTTAAATTATTACAATGAAAAACGCACATAGACATTAAAATAAAAAAATTGAAAATGCAAAGCGTAATATTTTTCGATTGCCAAATCCGTCAATCGTTCTCAGACGCACTGGAGAAGGCAAGCTAAGCAACCCATTATCAAAGTGCTATCACTACCGTAAATTATCAAAATAGAATTTATGCTGACCGAAAATTATTTATTAACTATTAATAAATCATTCGTTGGCAAAAAGCATTCTCAAAACAGATGACAGGTTGAATAGAAAAGAAAAACTAACTTTTTAACTAAAATATGTGAGTTGCTAAAATTGTAGTACTTTAATAACAATGGTTGCAAACATTCTATGACAATTAAAATATATTTAAAAAAGGCTAAAATTACAACATGTTTCAGCGGATGTCTTCGGGCTAAACAATTAGTGTCTGGTTTCTGGACTCGATCTACTTGTTAGGATAAGAGAAACTTGAACCCTAAAGAGGACCCAGAGTAACTTCAAGCCAAGATCTAAAAAGAAAGGAAAAAAAAAAAATATTTAAAAATAAAATGATAAAATCAAAACGAAATTAAAGGAAAAAAAATACAATTTCTAATTATCTCAGGGTTATCCTGAACGAGATGTGAATCTCGTCCCCCCCCCTTCTAGAATTTCAGTAGCTTTGTCCTGACGTTGTCAGGTTGAGCTAGTTTAGTGGTCTCTAGTTGGCCATATTCGAAAAAGTTAGAAAATAAAGTAAAATTTGAGGAAAAAACCCAAAAATAATTTTTGTAATTTCTTCTTATCCTTCATCTTATTCTTTTTTCACTCCTTAGGTTGTTGTATTTTTTTCTTTGCATTGTTGACACTATTTGGTGAGGGCTGAAATAGAAATATTGTCATTATATTAGTTGAGATATGCACTGATTCCTTGCATCTTCTAAAAATATGGGAATGGAAGTGTTGGGCTGATGTCCTGTCATGAGGACGTGCTTAGTAGTGTACGAAAGGTCTCTTTTTCGGTAGCTCTATCATGTTATGACATGCAGTGGTGCAGCGTTTGACCGGTGTCGCCAATATATCAGGAAGGATAAGTAATGCATAGTATGGCATAGACGACGTTGGCTTGATGTAATGATTAAGAGACCTGCTCTTATTTTCTGTGTAGAAATGACATGATGGGGTTAGTGGCTGAAGCTGCAACTCGAATATTCAAGTCTCTTAATAGGCGTACTAATTTTGAATAAATTTTGTGCTGGTAAGAAATTTTAACATAATCATAGAATGTTTGATGGCGGACGATGATTATTACAAATTCTGTAGATTGTGCTTTGATGTGATAATTGATAAAAGAACTGCGATAATCGTTCTGCAGCAAAAGGGAACGTATATTGGTAAGTTCTTCAGAAGAAGAGAGACGGAATGCTCTGTACAAAAACATCGAAATCATATTTCGATACTTATATCAACATATCATATTTCCCCAGATTTTTTAAGTTAATATTGAGTGAACGGATATGTTGATATGAGAATTGGGTCTTCCCATTTTTAAATCCTAGAAGGATACGACATTTTTAGGTTCGACTATATTGTCAAATTCAATGTTCGTCGAAATCATATGAAATAAGTCTATGAAGCCTAATTTTATTTGTTGGTTGGAGATTTATTATGAGGTCATCGACATATCTCATATACAGAGAAAATACAACTTCCCAGTTTTAAATGGAGTCTTAGTCTTTTCTTCTACGTGTATCATTGTGAGTTCCACAAGTAATGAGGTCTATGAATAGACCTGTGGTTTATTGGAAGTTGTTTTTCCTTCTCAACTTTTACTTTTTTTAATATTTTTTCTTTTTTTTTGATTTTCATTTAATTTTTTATTCTTAAATATAATTTTATTTGAAATTTTAATGTCTTGAATTTAAACAGACAAAGTTGACACCCACACACAAATTAAAAAGTTAAGAACTCTTTTTAAAATGTATTTCAATTTTAATTGTATTGCCCGAATACATCCATGTACGGCAATGAAACATGTTAAAATTTCTGCCTTTTTAGGTGTAATTTAATGTGTCTTACAATGTGTGCAAGGCTTTTTTATTACAATAATTTTTTTAACTGTAAAGCAACCGCGTAAATATCTTTTGTTGAAACATGGTGTTTATAAGAACCGTTTTTAGGAATCCAAAAGAATTCTACAAATTTTCTTAAATATTCATCATCGTGAAGTCCTTTAACCCTTGTGCCATCAAGTTTATGTCCCGAGTGTAAAGCACTGCTGTATTCAAGGATAATCTTGTCACATCGTGCTCACTGGAGTGAATAAACAATGGTCTACAGGTGTCCCCAATGTAAAGACAATCATGCACTATACAAGAACTGTCATATGTACATTTATTGCTGATATTGTTTGTATAGTGTCTAACTCCAGCACCCCAATTAATGTATTCCAATAGTGTTGCCAAAATTTTTCTAAGCTTATACTGAAAACCCGGCCCATAAACAGCAGGAATATGAAAATTGGGCTTATCGGATTTAAATTAGAAAAATTTGTAACAGTTATTAAAAGCAATACTGACAACTGTGTTTAATTCCTTTAGGAAAACTTGCTGACTCGATGCTGTGAAAAAGGTTATATTAGTGGTCATAGCTAAGGCATTCCTTTGAAATGCGAGAGGAATTTTAGATTGGGTTAAACCAGGGTTCGAGGGTTTTTGAAAAACATCCGTGTTGAATCAATGTACGGTTCGTTCAACCATTACATCCAAAAACGATAAATAATAATTTACTTCCTCTACATATGAAAAAACAAAATCATGATAAATTCTATTCAAACCTGTAACAACCTCTTGTACCTTGTTTTTCTTGATAATCAGAAAGGAGTCGTCTACGTTACCCCTGTAAAACAATATATTACTTTTAATTCCCGGTATAGCCATTACCTTCATATCAATGAACGCCATCACCGTGTCCACAAATAAAGATAAAAGGATTTTACTATCAAATTCTTTAATAACTTTTTCTTCCTTTATTAGTTGCAGCTTCCTTCAATAGTTCTACCTTCTTCAATTGTTCACCCTGAAACCTATTGTCTCTTCAAAGTCCGTGACATCAAAGAACAGAAATCATGCGTCTTTGGTTGTCTCTATCTGTCTAAAACCTATCAAAAATGGCCCCTAACTAAGACCGTCCAAAATGAATTAAAATTAATAGGCTAAAAATACTAACAGCAAAATTAGATCAACTTATTATTACCTTTTCCTTACAATTAACGATGGATCTAATTGGGGAAAAAAAACCTCATTCAACTTTCTGTGAACGAATTAAAATTCTGTGAATGAATTTTAAGAAGTCCTTTAACAGAGGGGATGTTGTCCAAACCTGATAACCATTTATTTTTCGAACCAGCCTCAATTCATGTTTTTTTACTCAGGGAATAAATTTTTTTAGTATACGATACCACTCGTTCGAGATTACAGAAATACCTTCTGTGTTCTCAAAATAATAATGACACTTTTTTTTCATACTAATCATTATCTGATGATAACGTTCCCCGCCTATATGAGCTTTTCTAATAAATAATTACTTATTATTACTTAATTTACGAATTTCATTCAATTCCAATGGATTTAGTGCTTGCAGCAGTCTTTTATCGAAATAATTCATAATTAGGCTTTGATTAAATTCGCTATACTTTAATCTAGATACTCTCGAAGAGTGTTTTCCACATTAGTCAATACTGTTATTAAGTTCATTCATGGATATCCTATTGACATTCGCACTCGTATTTGAAGGACATCTAAAGATGTTCACGATAACTGCATTGAACTTTCATTGATTAACTTATTATTGCTAATGTTTATCACATTATTGTTCATAGTGTTCCAGGGTAATCGTCTAAATTCTATTTTGGTTGGTTTAGGTGTGGTAAGAAAACTTTTGTAATGTATTGCTTACCTGGGCTTCTCCAGTGCGTCAGAGGATGATTTGCCGTAACTTGCTCTCGAAACATGTTACGGTAGTACTTTTGAGTTGTTCGTATTTTTATCTCTCTGTTTGTTTTTAATTGTAAAAATGTTAAGATTGTTTCTAGTATTTCTCACCTGTAGCGATTAGACTGATAGGTTTAAACTTCATTGATATCCACTCGTTTTACCTTTCTCTTTAACAATCAGTAGTACATTAGTCACTTTTGATTTGCTGGCTTCTCTCTGGCCCTACCCGGAGTAGCCCGAGTAATGTAGCAACATTGACTAATCCTCAAGACGATTTCTGTAATTTTCAGAAATTATAATATAGATTTTCGAAAGAAAATAAGAACGTTCTTTCTGATTAATGTATCCATTTCCAATATTATTGCAGCTATCATTTTCAATAGAATATGCCACAAACAGAACTAATTCCTTTCAGATTTTAGTTCACTTTGTATTGTGATCCAAAAATGACTAAATTAATATCCAAATTATACAAAGAAAGTTTTACTGACAGAATTCATTCTCACCAAACGAACAAATTTAACATGATAAAAAAGTTGATAAAAAATTGCTCCTTTCCAATTACCTTTCCGAAAAATTATCTAGATCAGATTATGCAAATATTTTAAAAATAGCTCAAATAATGCTCAGATATCCTTCTTTAAAAATACTGAAATTCATATTACAAAACTCACGCTACTTAGCTTTAACAAATCGAAAGATCGCGAACCCAATCCCTTACTGGAAACTACCATTAACAATGAATCCCGTTACACCTTTAATAAAATTGAGGAATGTGTGTTTAATTATTACGGCCAATAACCCTTTGTGTGAGGATTACGCCACTACCAAGTGTAGCACGAATGTACTATATTCGTTCTTACTTCACTGGGACCATAAATTAACGAGGGGAAAAATAATCCGAATTAAATTCCCTCGGCAGAGGTTTATCGCTAACTGGAGAGCTACTATGATTCCGACTATGCAAGGCTTAATTAGGAAGGTAAAATAAATTAATGCGAAAGTGTAACAAAACAATAAAACGTTTAATAAAACAATCTTACTTTAAATTTGAATACAATCTCTCACAGAGAATTTCAAAAGATAAATAAACTAGAAATACATTTCTATTTCTATAACGTTAATTACTTAATGCTTTAAAGTTAGATATTATCTGTGCGAGTTAATCGAAAGTCCGTCTTCGGCTCGCTTGCCTGAGTCTCAATTCTTCGGTTAAAAGTTAATCTTAAAACTTCTGGGCTTCGACGAAGAGAGTCCGAAATTCACTGAAATAAAACAGTACTCACTGGGTAATATTTCTGCTTTCCGT
>JAFIDM010051977.1:0-34541 GCA_023159025.1 Thereuonema tuberculata | reverse complement strand
CGATGTCATTAATGTTTACGCTGTCTAGTGTAAGAAAGAATGTTACCCATAAGGGAAGTAATTTAAGATGTTTTTGGGGAAATCGAAAGAAAATAAGCAGTTCCAATTAGTTTTAACGATAGTTTGGTATATTCTTCAGTTGTCCAGGAGGAATTCAGAAGAAACACTTAATTGTAATAAAAAGAAACTACGTTCATTTTTAAGTATTTCTTATAAAAGCATAGGTTTTTGACTGAATCCCAATTACCTCTCAAAATTGTTGGTAGTGCAGGAGTTCGATATATTTCCCAAATTAACACTTATTTCTAAGTGATTTTTAATGAAAATATGTTGGTTTCATTAAGTGTTTAAGGTGTCGACTGCCGGAGAGAATATAACTTTACTAAAATCAGTGATTAGGAAGTAATTTGAAGCTTCTTTGTCAAAATGGAGAATTTGGAAAATTTGTACGCCTATTAAGAGACTTGAATATTCGAGTTGCAGCTTCATCCACTAACCCCAAAAATTAATTTCTTCACAGAAAATAAGAATCAAGGCAACGTCGTCTATGCAATACCATGCATTAATTATGCTTCCTGATATATTGGTGACAGCGGTCAAATGCTCCACCACCACATGTCATAACAAGATAGCGCTATCACAAAAAAAGACCTTTCATACTTCAATACTAAGCACGTCCTCATAACAAGACGTCAGCCCAACACTTCCATTCCGACATTTTTAGAAGATGCAAGGAATCAGTGCATATCTCAACGAATGCAATGACAATGTTTCTATTTTAGCCATCAGCAAATAGTGTCTTCAGTAACAATGCAATACTTGAAGAAAAAAGAAAAAAAGACATCAACCTAAAGAATGAAAAAAGAACAAGATGACGGAAGAGAAGAAATTAATAAAATAATTTTTTTTCTTCCTCAAATTTTACTGTATTTCGTTTTTTTTCGAATTTGTCTGGACGAAGCTACTGAAATTCTAGAAGGGGGGGGGGGGGGCCGATATTCACATCTCGTCCAGGATAACCATCAGAAAATAAGAAATTTTACTTTATTTATTTTTGTTTCCATTTATTTAGTTTTGATTTAATTTTTTTTTTTCAAATATATTTTTTTTTGAATTTTTTTTATTATTTTTTTTCATTCTTTTTAGATCTTGCCTTGAAGTTACTCAAGTTCCTGTTTAAAGTTCAAGTTCCTCTTATCCTTACAAGTAGATCGAGTTAGGAAACCAGACACTCAGTTCACCATAGAACAGTCTAGATGTGCCCTACCACTACATGCTGTCACCACCTTTATCGGATGGATTTATCTTCATTTCCCTCCAATCAACAATCTCGAATCTAATTTGAAAATGTGGTTTCTTCTGCTATATATATAGATAACCCAATGTATTTCAATTATAATTGGTATTGACCCAAATCCTAAACGTACGGCGATGAAACATGTTGTTATTTTAGCATTTTTAAATATATTTTATTGTATCTTAGAATATTTGTAACCATTCTTATTATTACAATTTTAGGAACTCACATATTTTAGTTAAAAAGTTCGTTTTTCTTTTCTTTTCAACCTGTGATCTGTTTTTTGAATGGTTTTTGCCAACGAATATTTATTTGTAGTTAATAAATCATTTTCGGTCAGCATAAATTCTATTTTGATGATTGAGGCTGGTGATAGCACTTTGATAATGGGTTGCTTAGTTTGCCTTCTCCAGTTCATCTGAGAACGATTGACAGATTTGGCAATCGAAAAATGCTACGGTTTGAATTGTGAATTGTTTTTATTTTAATCTCTGTGAGCGTTTTTCATTGTAACAATTCAAGTAGCAAATTTACACAATTTAAAATTTACTAGAAAAATGTTAATAACCGGCAGAGTGATATTATTCAACACACTTTGATATCTCTTCAACAGTATGACTTGAGAGGAGAAGAATCTGGTTAGAATTACAAGCACTTTACAAATATAATATAAAATATTATAATATAATTATAAATATAATATAGGATTTGGGGCCAGCGCCCCGTAGATTTCGAGATATTCGGACGTTTTTTTCATCGATTTTCAAGTATTACATTATTAGCTGACTGCTATCATAAGAAAGAAAGTCTTACAGTGGAGTAACGTCATGTTGATGGCCTGAAAATCCATGGATCCCCGGTTGGATTCCCACTGCACGATTAGTTATAATTTCTATTAATTTGTTTTTGCCTTTTTTCTTAGTATAATTATTTTTTTCCGTTTATATTATGTATATTAGACAGAAATCCATTTTACGATTAGATGTAGATATTATTATATTCTCGTTAACCTTGTTTTTTATTTAATTAGATATTTAATTAACTAGTATTTTTTGTCATCTTGTGGTGAAACTTCTTTTACTATTTGTATTTAAAATTAATTCACTTGTACTTTTATTTTAGGAAAAATTAAGTTTTTATGTAAGAGTTTTAAGTGTAATACTTACCTACCGAATTTTATATTTTCTTTATTACATAGAAAAACAAAGTTAGTTTTCTCGTTAATCTGATTCCCCTAATATTTTTGTATCAGATTGCTTTACTTTAGCTTACTCTATCACCAATAATATTCTCTTTTCTCAGCAGTTCTTTGCATATTTGGAAAACACCAGAAATTTCTTGTTTGGAAAATCATGAAAAACATGAAATGGAAAAAAATTCAGTCCAAGTTGTTTTTCGGTACAAAGAGATGAAAAACCTCCTGATGTCATTGCAAACTAACTCACTAATGAACAACTGGTTAGGAGTTTTTACTGAATTTATCTGCAGTAAACGCATTGCTCCTCTTAAGTAAATGTAGCAATCGTAATTGTTCAAAAATTGAACTGTGCAAAAAAAAAAGCCTTAAAATAAAATTCTATTAGTTAAGTATTACATTTAAAAAACATAATTTTTTCTAAAAAAAAAGCATAACTGAAATAACTTTAAATACAGACAGTAAGAGTTTCACCACAAAATGATAAGAAAAAAAAACGTTTAGTAAATTAAGTAACTAATTAATTAAAAACCAAAGTTAAGGAGAATATTATTTATTTATTTGTAATCGTAAATTGGTTTTCTGTCTAATATTCACAATATAAATTGAAAAAACTAATTATTATAAAGAAAGATATTAAAAACAAAAAAAGAAAAAAAAGAAAGTAAAAACAAAAAAAAAAAAATGAAATTAAAGAAAAAATATACCTCAACCAGCAGTGGGGTCGAACCGGAAAAATTTAGATTTAACAGGCCAACAACATGCCGTTAGTCTTCGGTAATACTTGCTTTTTTACGACAGCAGTGAGCTAATAAGATCATACAAAATAAAGTTCTTCATCGATTAATTCATGCACTTCATGAACAGCAAGTATGGGCGATTAGAATTAATATATTGCCTTTGGAGCCTTTGGCCTAAATTTAATTGCTCTTAATGAAATTATGCACGTTAAATAATTGTAAAACGCAATTGTAAATATATAATAAAACCCCGATTATCCGAGTTTCTGCTTTAAACCGAGCTATAAAACATTTCTAGAATTTTTTTTTGGTTCTACATTTTCCATTTTCAAACAACCGAAAAAAATTCTGAACTTGATCTCGCCAGTCAACGAAGAGGATATACGTGACTGGATAAACGCTGACGAACAACAAGACATTACAGATGAAATAATCATCAATATCGTCAATAAGGAAAATGAATCTAGCGATGACGATGAAGACAGTTACAATGAAAATCGACATATGAAAATCTCTCATACAGATGGACTAAAAGCTATCTAAACTATCCTTAAAAAAAATGGCGAAACATTGCTGCAGAAAAATGCCAAGATAACGTAAAACACAAAAAACAATTAAGGACTTCTTTAAGTAAAAGAACTCTTCAATTATCAAAACAATATGTGGTGTATCTGCATAAAGTGTGTATTTGTTAAAATATACATTTAAATTTACACGATTTATTTTACTATATTTATTTTAATAGTCTTGGTCCACATTAACTCAGATAATCGGGTTACAATTTATCTTAAAGCAAATTTAATTAAAGTAGTTGTATCCGACAGTATTTGTGTACTTTCATTTAATGTAATTCAATTCATCAACCAATCTATATTATAAAAGGAAATTTTTTAATTTACTTCATATTTTTCAGAAGGAACTCGCAGTTTTACACTAATCGATATTATACAGCTCTAAACTCCAAGATTCATCTATACTAACCAGTTAACCTGTATTTAGTTACTCTAAAACAACATAAAAATTATAATTTAACATAGATTATATTAATACAATTTCAGATTCAGTACTTGCTAAGTAAAATACTTTTTATTATGACCAAGTATATTCTGATGTAATTTGAATTTAATTTATTTATTTTTTATTCGAATTTTATTTAATTTATTCGAAATATAACAGCTGATCCTGAAACACTTTTTTTGACCATTCTCTCTTCATCTGATTTCAGCCATCATCAAGGGGAATAATTAAATCTGTTTTACAAAAGTTTATAATTGAACAGTAAAGAATTGATCTCTAAGAATATAGAGTGCAAATAGGAATATTCAAACTTTCAATCTTTTATGTCAAACAATTATTTACGTCTCTACGTTATCATGGCGAAATATGACACTTGTTACCACCATCAATGCTGCTCATTGTAACTATTTTCGTCTCCATTTCACTCACACTTCAAAACCGACCCAAAAATTTCTCTTGGAAATTTTGTTAAACGGATTTCTGTAATATTAATACAATGACTATCAATGCTCCAAATTAAAAATAACAATTCCAATCAAGGAAGAAGGAGATATCCTTCATCATTGTATAGCAACAGATATATCGTGTCATTTATCACCAATGATGTTGTTATATGTTAAACTTTGGTACAATTTTTTTGGGGTACCAATTTTTTGTGAAATAAAATGAAATCTAAACATCAAAATACGAAAGTGGAATTCGATTCTAGAAACAGAAGAACAACACCTAAGTAATTAAATGAAAAAGATTATTTTGCAGTAATATGGACACATTCCTATAACAAAATCATAGTAAACTGCAGTTGCCAAAAAAATTATATTAAATTATCAAAAATTATTTAAAAATCTCATAACAGCACAAAACTGCGTTGGAATATCACCAAGGCATAAAATCAGGTTTCGTAGAGCATCAATTGGACAAATCATGCATACATGTAAATGAGGAATGTTAAACTCTTGGAGAGAAAAATCACAATAGTTTTTAAATTACAATTAAATGCCGCTTTTTGAATTGAAAAAGTGTGCATGAAGGTTATGAGATTTCAAAGAAGAAATTGCAATTAACATTTGGAATGATTTAATAACACTCGAATTCGATTTTGAATTTCATTTAATTTTTTTATGTGAAAAAACGATGTGGAAGGCCACATTTGTTTTGGTATGAAAACAGATATACTATCTGAACAGAAATAAAGCGTAATCAGTTAATATACTTTTAGGATTAAATAATTTTTTACCAGATGTAATAAAAAAAAAAAATAGGAAAATGAAATTTACAGTTTAATCCAGTGATCTCTAAGCATTGGATCCTGACTGTGAGTAGAGCTGAAATTTCTTCACGGAGATGCAAATATTTTGTTTCTGTTCGATTCACTTATTTTTTATACTTATTTTTTTTTTTAGTTTTTATTAGATTCTAATAAACTTTATTTTTATCTTTATTCTGGATTCTAAGTTCATTAATTCACTGAGGAGATTAATTCTGAGAAACGGCTCAAAAGATATTGATTGTTTGGTTTTATCCCTTGAAGAGTTTGTTATTTGATCCCCGTCTCCATTTGATAACTCGTTGAAGAATGTCAGGCGATACGGTGTGAATTTTCCATTATGAACTCATGCATTCTAGTTAAAACAATTGAAATAACATTCATTCATAAATATTTACATTTATTACTAAATAATAAGGGGCACATCGTACCGGCATGGTCTAGTGGATTAGAAGCCGGTCTTCGTTGAGGCCGATACGTCGGCAACAGTTCGAATCCCAGCGCCGGCTTTGATGTTTGCTTTCTTTCCTATGTTTGTCTCCTCCTTCTCTGTTCCCTTTCTCTTAATGTAACATCATCCCATTCAGATTCCCTTAACTTATTGGAAACCCTTCATCCAGCCTTCGACTGCAACAAGAGGCCCTAAATTAAAAAAAAATAGGAGTTAAGGGAACTTCCCGGCCATTTTCTATAAGAAGGCTTAAGAAACATTTTCGTTACTTAAAATCCAGCATCGAACAATTTCTTGACGTAATTACATTACGTAGTTATAATATAAATTACTTTTTGATGTAATTGATCTATTTATCTTAGGGGAAGTTAATAAAAATCCTATTTGAACTTTAAAAAAAAAAAGTATCCTATTTATTTAAAAAAGAAGACATAGAAACTACAATAATAGCAATTTATTGACCATCCAAAAATAACAGAAACGAATTCATAATAGAATTATTAACACGACTAGACAAGAAAGTCAACAACAAACATCCAGCATTATCAATAAGTGATATTGCTGGGGATACTTTTAGCAGAACCCTACTAATATGCAGAGTACAGAGCAATGAATGAAAAACAAAACAAGTTATAAAATTCATAAGATTTAATTTGGGCTATTTTTAAAATTTTCCAAACTAGTATGTACAATGGAGATAATTTTTGTCTCCGTATTTCACAATAGCTGAGTACTTTGATTGTTCAGCCTTAACGTTCACAAGCACACTATTCTTCTTATAATAAGGTTCTTTCACTAACACAATTGTTTCACGGTTGCACTATGTATCGTACTACACTTTAGCCGATTAACATATAATCTTCTTTCCAGTTACTTAAATATTTTTTCTATAATATTTCACTGTATTATACACTGATCTAATCTCTCTAGATACTATCACACTAGAATTACTTTTCACTTGTATGAATTTTAATTTATAATTATAATAATCTAATCAGTTGAATGCTATCACTCTTCCCGTGTATCACTTAGCACTATTATTAATATCGTTTAATATGATCTCTATTACGCTTTAATCACCTTATGTGAACTTTAATAAATTATCTTTTACGATAAGTCACTATCTGCAATGCTCAAATAAATCTTCACTTCTTTCTTCTTATAATATCTTTATGGCCCATCCAAAAGTAAGATAAATAATAGTTCATTACTTACAAATTTGTAGTCGCTTGCAGACTTCTTCTTTATACCTCACTGTCGCTGAATTAAATCCTCTTCTCTTTGTAGATTTCAGAAGCACAATTTCGAAGCACATTTACATCCAATTTCGATGATCCAAATATGGCGGGTTCCTTCCTCGTCATATGATCGCTTCGTTCTCGATGTCCAATCACATCTACGTTCATAACCTCTGGAGCAGTATTGGCTTATTCCAAAATTTCTTCTTAATACTTCAATGGAAAATATACTTATAGTTCAAATAATACTTGATATGAATAAATAATATTAAAGTCTAATAATTCCCTTACTTCGAGAATAATAATTATATTCAGGCAGTTCCAGGCTTGGAGCGTTTCACTCCGTCAATTAGGGTTCAGGGTAGCTTCACTATTTGATTTCTGTTCTCGTAATAGCAGGACGAATATATTAATTACTATTAGCTTGATTACTTCTTAGTAGCAGCCTACAATAGCTTATCTATCACTTCAAAATATCTTCCGATTCTTCTAATTACTTATACTTTGTAAAACGATAATTTCAAAGTTCCTTCACCTTAATATTAATTTGCGTCTTAAACGCTTCTCTCCCTCAAGTTTCCTTCGATTGAATTCTTCTAATCCAGGAATTTACTTTGTATTTGAAGTTGACTTGCAATCTTCGTTAATCGGAAATATTAACTGCGTCTTCTTTTCTTTAAGACTTAACTTTAGCCTGCTTTACCTTCGAACGGGTTCGTTCATTAAACTTCAACGTTCCTTCTGCCTTTCATTCTTCGTAATAGTTCCGTCCAACTCGGACTAACCATTCACGGCCTTTGGAAAACATCCTTTCCAAATTATTAAAGATTTCAATCGGAAATATAGTTCCACTTCAGCTTCATAATAACATAATTCAGCTCCCTGAGACTAACTGCTCTCTGTCACTAACTGCTTCTAATCACTAACTGCTTCCATTACTAACTGCTTTCAACTGCTTCCAACTCACTTCGGAGCAGAGCTGCCAATGAAATTTTTCACGAAACCCAAGACTTAGCTTCAAAAAACCCAAGATTCAAAAGAAAAACCCAAGATTTTAAAAATGTTAATTTTAACCCTTTCAGACCCTGTACGCACAATTGTGTGCGGTTAGGTTTTAATTTTTTTTTTGGCCAAACTATTAATGCTTAGTCCTGCGTAGCACAAATGTGCCGGAAGCGCCGGATGTGAATTTTGTTTTGTAAGTTCCAAAAATTGACAATAGAGGTCAGTAGAAGCTGACAAAATAGCAATATTTTCAAGATGGCGCCCAAGAGGAACATGCGTACTTAAAGAAATTCAAGACATATTTATTGTATTATAAAAATCTTTAAACTGATATATAAAGTTGTTAGAAAATAAAGGATATGAAGAAGTAATTACAAAAATGGGTTCAAATCTTTCAGTAGCACAATTGTGTCATCTGGGACTGAAGTACAATTTTTTTAACTGTGCAACAAATCTACTTTTTTATTTTCTTATTTATTTTGCAGAATTTAATGAAAATTTTCGAATATATTTCATACATTAAGCATTCCAGAAGATCTAATTTATCCTAATTATTAAAATAAATGCAAAAATTATTAAAAATGTTTTTTTTTCATAAAAATTATTTACTAAAAATCTCAAATGTTTTTATATTGAACTAAAATCAAATAATTAAAATAATAACTTACGTTTCTAAATATCTTACTGAATAGATTTTAATCTAATTTTAATTGACTTTTGATTCTAGGTTTTACACCTAAACATGGATGTAAATAATTGATTTTAGCTCATTATTCTGTATTACAAATATTTTATTTAGTAAAACAAAGTTCATTCCATCTAATGTGGGAATATACAATATTACTGTATCAAGCAACAACAATAATTACCACAAAATCATCTCATTGTCAATTTTCACAAATTTTATAATTTGTCAATTGAGACCTGACCCGCACAATTGTGTGGGCCATAAATTATGTTGAAAAAAAAAAATCAAAATTTTATTTTCATAATTTTTTTTGAACTCAAAGGATGCGTAAACTAGCCAGCAGGTCTGAAAAGGTTATAGCAATTATAAAAGTATTTTCTTACCTTTATACAATTAGGCCTATTGCAACTGCTCCTCCTCTTCCTCAGTTTCCATTGTAAGTGTTATTGATTCATTATCATGTTTCTGTTTTTTATTCTCTCTTGGTATCGTTTACTTACAGTCCCTTCTTCTAAATCTCTAATTAATTCTTCTCTTGGTTTCCATGTTGTGCAATCATTATTATTCCTTGTAATCAACTGTTTTGCGAGGATTCTGTTCTTCACAGTTTCTGCTTTCAGAGAATTTGTTTGTTTTGTTTTTACGCAGTTCATTAATGAAAATATCCGTTCAACGGACGCCGATGAATGTGGCAAAATAGTGAGATTTGTCATAAAATTTGATAATATACCGTACTTTGAATTTTGAAGACCGTCTTTAATATCTCTTAACTTGTACCAATACTGTGGAATAATTTCTGCACAGATTGGTAATTTGTCAGCTGACAAACGATAATCCCTCCATTGATCGTCAAGGTCATTGAGTTTATGTTCAGGTACAAGCGTAGGGAAATAAACTGCTAGCAAAGACATATATATAAAGACGGCAAACTCCCACAGATTCAATGTAAAATTGTCGACGGTGCTGCCATCGAAGTAGGGGGTGAAAATAGCACTGCAGTGAAGCCTTCATTCTCGAAGGGGCAGTAATGGTATTTTGTAGGACTTCTATATTTTTACATTTTTTAATAAGATTTTTTTTTATCATTAGTTCCTTTAAACTTTTAAGTTATTGGTGTTTAATTTTTTCTTTCAAATTACTAGTAATTTTGTAAACTGAATTCCTTCAAAATTCTATTGAAGAAAACAAATTTTATAAATAACTGAATGGAAAAAAAAAAAAAAAAAAAAAAAAAGTGTTTTAAATCTGCATGGCATTTTTGTTTTGGACTTTTCTTATCTCAACATTAATAAAACTTAACTTTCAACTTAAGAAACGAAACTATTTTTAATTTTGTTGATTAGTTATTTATTTATTTACTTTTATTTTTTTTTTACAACAAATTTAATAACATTTGGAATTTTTTACAAATTGAAAGCATTAACAATTTTAATGCTATTTACAATTGATAAGATATACAATAATAATAATAATAATAATAATAAAATAATAATATTAAACAATTGATTAGAAGCATTAAAAAATTTAATGCTACTTGCAAGTGACAAGATATATAATAATAATAAAAATAATAATATTTACAAATTGGTTAGCATGTTTAGAAATTTTAATGATATTTACAATTCACAAGATATATGTAAAAAAAAATATTTCCAAATTAATTTGAATGATTAAAATTTTGATATTTACAAATGCCAAGATATATAATAATAGTAACACATGAGATGATTGACCACAATATCAGGCTGTCCCCTTCTGTCCCAAACAGACTACCTCCACCCACACAATCAGGTAGCGTCATCGTCCATCAACAGCTAGCACACAAACACTCACTTATTAAGAACACTACAAGTACACACCACAAAGCATACCAATATGCTTAAGTCACCCTGATATAAGCTGTACTGGGACTGCACCATTTGCACAGATAGAACCATATATCACACTTGTTGATAAGGTCAACAAACAGACCTATCTCATTAATATTGCAGTGCCCATCTGCAAGAACATGCACAAAACTCACGCAGACAAGATCAGTAAATACACCCATCTAGCACACCTTGCCTCAGCATACTTCACAAAAACAACTATGCACAACTCCAGAAGGCTGCAATACTCAAACACAACACAAATACTGTAGGAAATTCATGGACACAACCACACATCCTAACTCACTTTGGGGTAATTATTTATTTTTTACACTTGATAACATGTGGTTGGGCCATGTTGTCTATGCTGGGGAGATCCAAGAATAGAAACATCTTTACAATAATAATAATATTTACAAATTGGTTAGCATTGTTAAAAATTTAATTTGTACAACTGACAATATAAAACAGTATGTATGATTTCCAATTTTTATTAGAATGATTTAAGGTAAGGCAGGTCAGTACCAAAAAAATATTATTTACAAATTGATTGAAATTTTCAAAAATGTATTATTATAGTTGAAAGAGATGATTAAAAATTTAAATACTATTGCAATATTTTCAATTGACAATATTTGCAAAAAAAAAAAAAAAAAATATATATATACATTGTTTCCAAATTACATGATTAAAACTTCAAATATTATGGAATGAAATGTAAAAGTCATTCACATATCTAAGCAAGACAACAGAGCTTATTAAACAAATCAAATAATAATAATATTTACAAATTAATTAGAATGATAAAAAATTACAATTACAAATTACTACAATTACAAAAATTTATAATTGACAAGATATCTAAAACTTATTAAGCTTTTTAATATTTTTTTTGCTGTTTGTGATATCCTTGGAAATTGCCTTCACTTTATATATTATCATTAAATGAACATAATAACCCACAATGTATTCCCATACATCAAAGTCATGAAGCTCACACTGAAGCCATTCATGAGCACACTGTTTAAGTTGGGAAGTTAATTTCTTTTTAATATGCTTCTCATTGCAAATAAGAGAAAAGAGGTCATTAAATTTTTCTCCCATTTCTGCTACAGTTTTCGCAAAGTCTTTAGAGGGATAGGTAAGTCCTTTACTTACTTCATTGAACTCTTTGAAATACATAAATACAGAGCTCTCAGATAAAGTACCATCACCAAGAAGACTTTTGTGACAATCTGAACATGAGAATTTGACTGTTACATGCTTAGCTATAAATCCAGCTACATATGTAGCAGAATTTTGTTTCAGCAAGTCATGTGAATTGATATTGGCAATTTGTGATACAAAAGGACTATCAACACTAATTTCTAAATCAGGAATGTCTTCGCAATGTGAATGCTCAGCATCCTGTGTAAGTACATCAATTGGAATTAAAACTGCATCATGATCAGGTTCACAGTTTGTCATTCCGCAAGTACTAATAATACTCTGTGCCACAAGTAATCTAGATCTCTGCTGAAAGTCATATGCAGTTGGATGGTCATTGTTACCTCCTCTGCGTCTAACAACAGAAAAAAAATTTTCCAAAGCATCCTGATTAAATCTACTCATCAGAATGAATGGAATGTCTGTCAGCAAAAGTGGAATCAATTCCAAGAATGCTGACAATGTAATCTGCCATCCCAATAAGCATGGAAATGTGGAACGATTCCCTGGAGTTACAAACTCAAGGGACTTCACAAATTCCATTTGGCTTGCCCAAAAACTTAAATGGGATGATTTATTTGTAACAGCAGACAATAGAGGCCGAGTCTTATGATGGAGGACACGACTGTTTAAGCTATCAAATAAATCATTAAAAATAGAACAGAAGTCTGCTGTATGGGCAGCACCAGGAGGAAGACGTTCAAATGTGCAGAAAAGGCTCAAGGCAGCAGCAACAGATCGGCTCAAAACCTGTGCAGCATACCTAACACACATTGAACCCAAAGTTCCCACTGGAAAATGCCTTTTTGTTAATTTAGGTACAATTCTGTGGACACTTTCGGAATCAGATTTCCAGAGAGAGACAATATGACTCCAATCAGCTGTCCTATTACCAGAAAAATTAACTTGATATTTTTTAAAATTATTCCTTATACATTTAAGTAAATGTGGCACATCAAATAAGGTAAACACTTTATGATCATTAATAAATATATATGGTTTATCTACTGTCACACACAATTCTGTTCTATATAGTTTTTGGTTGTTGGTACCCTGATCACAAACAATTGCCACAGGTTTCAAACCACATTCAAATAATTTTGAAAGGGCTTCTGTGACAAGAATCTTCAAAGTTGCTGAAGAGGTTGTCTGTGATGCAAAAAAGTAACCAATAACCTGTTTCCACTTTTTGCAAAGACCCCGAACCATAAAAACAAGAACATGGGTTGCAAGATTGGATGAACCTGTACTGTAGGAACCAAAATTTTCATAACCATCAATACAATCTGTCTTTTTATTATAAACTAATCCTCGTTTCAACGACATTTCATCAAATGAAAGAATACAGTATTTATATGCGGGTTTTAACTTATTGGCTACAATTTGAATGGCATTCAGCACAGCAGTTGAAAACCCGGGTTCCATTTCTATATCTGAGACAGCTTTCAGAAGTGTTTGTTTACTTGGTAAATGTAAAAAACCTCTGAGTGTGTTATATGCTTTAGGACTGACAAGGTAGAATTGAAGACAAGTATTTTTGTCATCCATTGTCCACCGTCGTCCATTGGCTGATACAACTGAATTCAATAATTGGCATTGAATAAATTTATATAGATTAGGCTTTACTATAGTCTTAATAAGTTCTAAAGCCTGCCTTACCTTAGTTCTTTTACATTGCCTTTCTTTTTTTTGTTTCTTTTTTAAATAATAAATAGATGTTGACAATCTTTTTATTTTTGCAGTTTTTGGAGTAATTACTTTTGGTTTTTTATACGCAACTGTCTGGCGTGGTGTGCTAGTAATGGGTTGAAAGCAGTTTTCTAGATCAAAAAAAGAGGGACTTCTTGGAGGTGTTGAAGGTGGTTCAGGAATTGCAGCTTTCATCTTCACAGCTAAAACTTCTTTCATTTTTGGGATACTAATATCTGTTTTTCCTAAAAAATAAAAATCCTTTTTTAATTTGAGATCTGCACAGGTTCTATTGAGGTTTCAAAAACAGTAACCATGGTTCCAATACTAAATTTAAGTTAGTAATTATTCATAGAATTTATGAGGTTATGATTTCTTTTTTTAAATTATAATCTTCAGAGTATAAAAAAAGTATAAATTTGTATGGTGTAGAGAAAAGAAAACATTCCTTATTTAATTAAGGTGTATCACCATTTAATATTAAGAATAATCATATTTTGATGGAATATGTGAAAACTTGTATTAAATGGAAGGTATAAAGGATGGCATTACAATCATAAATCACAAAGAAATCTCTTTAAATATTAAACTTTTTTTTGTTGTTTCAAAGTTGTACATATAATTTTTTTGTTTTTTTTTGTTTAGTACCATCTTTCTGGTCATTCACATTAAAATAAAGATTAATAACATTTACCATGAGTAAACCAAATATATATATATATTAGTAATTTCACTATTTAAGAGTTAATTGCATTATTTACTATATGTATGACAGAGATGAACTTACTTGGAATTGCACATGAATGCAGTCTGTGCATTTTTGTTGTTTTATAATCGGAATCAGTGAAGTGACCACTGCAAACTCTGTGAGAGGTAAATAGAGCAGCACTTGAATATCTATTCAGAGCTTTGATATTAAGTGCTGCTCTCCACTGCTGGGACCTGCAATGAGAATACAATGGTTATAAAAATAACAATGAAGGCATAATCTATATTAACAACTCAATCTGTCAAACAAATTCTTATCATGCAAAATATTTAAGCTATGATAATGTTTAAATTTAATGAGAATTTAAAACTATTTTTCAGTAATAAAAGTGAATTATTACCTCTCTTCATCTCTTGGGAATCTAAAGAACCTGCGTTTAGGATGAGTGGAAGAGTTAGCTTCACAAGCTACACATCTTTTCGTGTTCTTTTTCACCCTGCAATAAATAAAGATATAAGTTTTGTAAAAAAAAATTAATTTCAGCAATGTTTAGTACATGAATATCAGAAAAGGCACAGATATATATTCGACAATTTTGAGCCAAGATGGGGGGGGGGGGGTTAATATATTATAAAAACACGTTGAAAATATCCACAACATAAAAGATATTGTAATGAACTTTTTTCTGAATATACACATCACTTATAACCAATTTACTTTTATTTTATTACTTTTTGGGGGACTGATGTACGAAATTTATTTATTTAATAAAAATATTTAATTTTTTTTAATTTCCATGCTGACTTTAGGCCTAAAATCCAGTTACTCGGGGTAAAATTGAATTATTTTTTTATGCTTAAATTTTCTCTCGTAGTTCTTTTCTGAAAAATATTTCATTATAAATTGTTTTCAAGTACTATTGCAGTTTTTAAAACAATTAATAAATACAAAAAGCTTAAATTTTGACAGATTTTAAATACAACAATGAGTACTATAATAATCATGAAAATTTGAACACTCACCTGCTCGATGAAGCTGTATTTTCGGTCAAAACGTTGATTTCTTCAGCTCCTAAGAAATTATCATTCATCGAAGTTGATGATTCAGCGGCCATATCTCAATATTTTTAATAATATTGGAGAGTTGATAAAACGTTGCGATTCTATACGAGGGAAGAGATCGAAACCTATATGGTACGCATGCGCGACTAGTCATTTCCTGTCAACACGTAGCTGCCCCTTAAAACACTATGTATAAATTTAAGTTGCTTTCACTGCATTTTTTCACCCCCAAGTTCGATGTCGCTGCGTACGCTGCAGAGAAGTCTGGTTTCTTATTATTATATGTCTTTGCTGCTAGTGGTATAATGGATGCTGGAGAAATGCTGGGATTTTGGGATACTTTAGGATCTAATATCTTTAATTTTGCAATTATGCCATCTTCATTGAAACAAAATCTTTTTTGTATTTGATTGCAAAGCTCTACTAGGAAATTCAGACAATCATTTCTAAATCGTTTCTCAATGATTTCATCAAAAGGTTCATTGATCAAATGAGCTGATGCCTTTCCTCCAAGGTGAACTTCATTAATTTTTTTGTAGTTGCTTTTATTGCTTGGATCAATTTCTGACAATTTGGTTGTCTGCAATATTTCATCTTTAATAAAGAAACTTAAAATGTTCTTGTATTCCGATGATACCATGAAATACAAAAGATGTAATCTGAAATGTTCAGACTGAAATTCAATGTTCAGCATGTTTACCTTTCGCAACACATACTGGAGAAATAGTAACATATGTTTGGCCCCAATATTGCTTAATGTCTCGAAAATTCTGCTTGCACCGTCAACTTTGTCAGTATTTGATTCGCTTTGAAAATATAAAAGCAGAGCATCATATTGATCCAGTATAGCTGTAATTACATTCTCTCTGGAAAGCCATCTTGTTTGAGCCAATTTAGGAATTTTATGATGTGGCGCATTAACCACTTCTTGAATAAGGAGGAAGTCACGTTGTCTTTTGCTACTGCGTGAAAAGTATGAGGTTATGTCCTTTAAGAATGTTTCTAAATATGTTGGCAATACACTGACAGCATGACTGGCACAGAGAGCAAAGGAATGGCAAACGCAGCCCATAATAAAAACAGAAGGAATATCATTTTTTAACAACTTTTGGAAGCCGCTTTTTCTTCCCATCATTGAAGAACAATTATCGCTGCCAAATCCAATAATATTCTCAAGAGGAATCTTTTTCTCACTCAACATTAATTTCACAGAATTATATAGACCGAGAGCAGTTCCATCTTCAACAACTACACTATCTAGTAGAGAGTCTTGAACATCTTGCTTATTTAAATCAAAATACCTAACAACTACCGCCAAAATTTGTGTTACAGAAATGTCTGTGCTTTCATCGATTATTACAGAAAACTTTTGTGTTTTGCATATATTTGTTACTACACTTTTTTCATCAAACGCTATTCCATCTTGAATTACGTATGAAAGTTTTGTTCGCTTCATTGACAATTTTTCTGCAATTTTGCTGTCTGGAAAAGCTTGTTTACAAACTGGTAAAAGATGGTCAATGCTAGCAAAGGGAATATTATGTTCCGCAAAATATGCAGCAAAGAGCAGCTCACTCTTGGCCGTTTGTTCACTTTCCGTTGATTTTTGCTTGATCGTAAATTGAGTAATATCGACACTAGTTTTAGCCTCCTCAAAACATTTTCTATGTTTAACGGAATTTTTGTGTTTCATAAGCATGGATTTATTGGCATTTTTTAGAGTGATGTTACAACACTTACAATAACTGGAATCCTTATCATTTTTATCTTGTTGCAACCAATCTTTAAATTCTGGTTCAGCTAACCATTCTGCTTTGAAACACTGCATATACCACTTCTTTTTCTTAGGTGGAGGTTTTTGGTCATCACTCATATTGAATTGATAGTCAATGTAAAGTTAAATATTACTATTCCACTGATCACTCACGAACGCGGCTGATGTAATGATCAAAGATGTTGAAGGATTGCCAATGATCACCAGTTATCATGAAAAATTATGAATGAAAGTTATTGTTTTAGCTTTCCAAATCGTAAGAAAGATTACTTACAAAAGTTTTGATGCTGTTCGGATTACTGTTCGGGGCCCAAATGCATAAGCACAAAACCGTTGGCACTGTCTTCGCATTAACATTCATTAACTCCGCCCACAACATTAATTTTTTCTTAAGAATCATTCAGACCTGAAGAACTCTGTTATTGCGTAGGATTATCTATATTGCATAATTACCGTGACGTCATACAAATTAACAGAAAATAGCCAATCATTAAATACGGGGGTATGATTGTAATTAGTGATTGCCATGTTGACCGCAGTGGGAAATAGCAAAACACTAGTTTCTGAGAATAAGAATAAATAAAATTCTCACGGGAACATACGGTAAGAGATCAAAAATCGAAACTTTTGAAAATCAAGTGATAACATGAAAATTAAAATATAAAATTATTTATATCAATACAAATAATGAATTTTTTTTACGGGAAACATGTATTTACAGAACAAAACAAGTGACGAGGAGACAGTATGAAACATAGAAAAAAATTAGCCAAAATGTGGGCTGAAGGTGACAAATAGGCCGCGAAAGAAAAAAAGGAAAACAAATTAAAATAAAACCGTGAAAACACCAACATTTACTTTTACAGCTTTACAAATGAGGCTAAGAAAAAAAAATCAACTCTATGCAATCATTGTAACGCAGAATAGCTCTATGCAGACGGTTAAAGCAGAAAAATAGTTTATATAAAATGTAGACTTATTTATTTAAAAAAGAATAGAAGTGATAGGATAATTCATATATATTTATTTTTATTTTTCGGTTATTTTTCGGCAGCAAAATTCGACCTCAACTGCCCCCCCCCCCCCTCCTTTTGGTGGGGGGCCCTGATTGACACACAAAAAACCCAAGATTTTGTACTATTTCGAAAATAAAACCCCAGAACCCAAGATGAAAGGTAAAAACCCAAGATCTGGGGGAAAAACCCAAGCTTTGGCAGCCCTGCTTCGGAGGCGACACACTTTGACGTCACAATTCCATCACCTCACTCACATTATTAATTTACATATTTAAATTTCCTTCCAATACTACAATTTCAAAATTATAAAAAAAATTTGTTTCAAGCAATTTTCTTATTATCATCACTAGAACTTCAAGTAATTAAATTATTTAATCTGAATAATTTAATATATCACAGCAGATATCAAGATTAATTTATTAAATAATAAAAGTAACCAATTAATACAGAATTATGTGAAATTGTATCATAAATTGGAATGAAGAATTACATGTACGATTTTACTAGCGACGCTAAAACAAATATATATCATTCAAAAATCTGTATTGATGATTGTTTTGCAAAAACAAATACAGTGAAATCCTGGTTAACCGATCTCGGGTCAACGGAAACCCGGGTTATTCGAAACGCCTCCGAAAATCGAAAATCGAAATGATGGCGGGACATCGTAACTCGAAAACGTTGGGTGGGCCGCAAGAAACAAATTTTAAAAATTACTGAGTTTTTTAAATAAGAAATTCATATGCTAGAAATTATTAAGTACAGAGCATTATATATTGATGTAGCCTACTGTAATCCTAAAAATGTAATTTTAACTTTAATAAAGAACATATGTGTACCATACAAAGAGATTTTTTCAATTCGTTTGAACTTCAAAACCTTTCAAACATACGTACTATAATCACAATGCAAAATACTGTAGGAGTATTAGATGTTCATGGCTTCACTGAAAAAATTATCCGAAGAGTTACGTAAAACATAAAATATGCCGTGCCGGCGTGATCGTGTGGCCTAAGGCGGCGATCTGCCATGAGGCCGGTGTCCCGGTACCCGGGTTCAAACTCGGTCGAGAGCATGGATGTTTCATATTTCCTTCCCTGTGTTTGTCCGCTTTTTTTCTTCGATCTGACGTCATTCCTTAATGGCGTCGTGATGAAGGCAAACGGGAAACCACCTCAGTATCTTTCCCTAGAAATTTTCGGGAGTCTGCTACGTGTTCGTCCTCGTGGGAAACTAGAGCTCCATGGAACACTGATGCTTCGACTCGAAGCTCGCACTTCCGTACCCATGTAAAATTGTATCATAACCTGGAATGAAGATTTACATCTACGATGTTACTAGCGAGGCTAAAACAAATATATCTCATTCAAAAACCTGTATTGATGACTGTTTGGAAAAGCAATTACAGTGAAACCACTGTTAACCGATCTCGGGTCAATCGAAACCCTGGTTATTCGAAACGTCTCCGAAAATCGAAAAGATGGCGGAACATGGTTGCTTGAAAACGTTGGGACGCAAGAAACAAACAAATAAAAGTTTTTTAAATGAGTAATTCATATGCTACAAACTATTAAGTACAGAATATTGCATATTGATGTAGCCTACTGTAATCCTAAAAATGTAGTTTTAGCTTTAATAAAGAACATATGTGTAGCATACAAAGAGATTTTCAGAAATACGTACTGTAATTACAATATAAAATACTATAGGTGTATTCGATGTTGATGGCTTAACCAAGAAACGTCTCCCCCCCCCCCTTTAGTTCGATTGACCGGGGTTTTACTGTAATACTAAAATTATTGGCAGTGTAATTCAAAATAATATCTCAGATAGATTCATGATCATAATTCAAAATTAATAATTCTGTCAAGAATTATCAAAATAATAATCAAATTATTAAATCTAATAACTTAAATCAATTAAAAAATGAATCAAATTTCTTTAAAAATATACAATTACTAATAAAATAAAATAATGCTATACTACATTCACAACCCAACCAAATTACTAACTAATAACGGAAATGCATTCATGAATAATAAAAATAAATAAATATTGAAATGATTAACACGATAAAAATAAATCGACAACAATGAAATCCCTCCCTTTAAAAATTTAAAAAATATATAAAAAACACCGGATGACTGATAATTTATTTAGACATAATAAATGAAAAGATAAATTATATCAAAGATATAAAAACAATAAGACAAAGAAACAATCACTTAAAAATCATGTTTAAACAATCTAAATAATATCTAGTATTACGATAAATTCAATGAAAACAGAAATGGCAAAATTATAAAAGAAAATTTTTAAAACCACGCTTTTATCTAAACTGCCCTTAAAAGTAGAAAATAATTTTTTTTCTGCAATGTATAAAATTTAAAAATAGGACTAAAAACAAAAGCGTGTGACGCTCTTAGCGAATATTTCAAGTAAGTAAGTAGGTAAGAATCAGTAATATTACGTAATAGTAAGAGTATGGAGAAAGTTGATACCTTTATTCGTAGCATTACTTCTAATTAGCAAAACATAAATACAGTTTTTACTAAATTTCATTGATATGTAATCTAAATTTAGAAAAATTAGTTGTTACTTTTATTTTTCTACATTTTGTTTAAGAAGTAATAGTTTAATCTAATGATTTTAAAATTTCACAATTCATTTAATTATTACTTTTTAACATATTTTCTAAGTCTAAATTATATTTTGATCTTAGGAATTTGTTCTATATTTAGAAACTAATGTATTTCGAATTTCAAGTAAGAAAGTAAATATTAGTAATTTTGTGTAATACTTAAAGAGTATAGAGAAAAATGATACTTTACTAATGGCATTTATTTATAGCATCATTTCTACATTTGCTATGACCTCCCCAAGGTTTTTTTTTTCGTCACATGTCTTAAATTTTATACACAAAATATTCTTTTTAGTGCAGTTTAAATAAAAGCGTTGTTTTTAAAAGATTTTTTTTTTCTGTAAATTTTATTAAACTCTTGTTTAGTCTTTACTATCTTTCTTAAGTTTCTTACCACTTCAAATTAACATATTTCATATTTTTTTTTATTTCTCATAAATTGTCACTATTATTTATTAATATGTAATAATATAATTTTTAAAATTATATACTTTTTCTATGGATGTCTATATTTCCTCGTTCTTTCCATCTCTTGTTAGGTTTCATTGTTTTTTCCCTCTTTCCTGTCAGTTTCGAATAGTTTAGTTCTTCAATTTTCAGACCATCTAAAGTCCTCACGCTCAAAGATCAATCTCCCAGAATGCAAAGCAGATTATAGATTGTCTATTCCTGGCCCATCGCTAACATTGAAATAGAAGAGGTCGCTTCTCCTATTTCAATGTTGGCGAAGGGCCAGGAAAGAACAATCTATAATCTGCTTTGTATTCTGGGAGATTCTTCTTTGAGCGCGAGGACTTTAGAAATCTTCCTCTGCTGAAACTAGGTACGTTTGAACTTCAACGAACAACTTTGTTCCCATATACACAGTGCTTATTTGCAGTTTCTGAACTGTTGAAAATCATAACATTATTAGTGCTAGCACTCTTCTTTCTGCCCATCCATAGCAGTATTTGGCAGGGAACTGGACTGATTGTGTTAGTAAAAGATGGATGAGGAAAGCAAATGTTGTCTTGCCTCATAAGAATTCTGTATATATAATTAAGAATTAGATGTGGATTTTTGTAGATATGTATGACGGTGCCTTGCGGCTGGTCTCGGTAGTAATGTGCAGCGGAAGGAAGTGTTGTCTTTGCGAAATATTTGAATTTGTTAAATGTGTCTAGTTGTTGTGTCGTGATGTGGATTATTACACTACTCAACAAATTTGAACTTTTGTTTCATAACGTGAATGAATTACGCTGATCTTAATTAATTTTCATGCGCTGACCAAGAAAATGCCAACGAAAAGTACGTAACACATAACGTTTTTGTGTTATGGATATTTACTTGAAACATTGAAAAATAAGGATTTTTGATCTATTAAGCAATATTTTGTTCTCATTTTCTGTGTGAAATTTTTAAGGACAGCTTAGCTATGATTAAACTAATAAATAAATACCTTACCAGCAGTTAAAACATATAAAAAAACCACTCTTTATGCAATAAAATAGAAAAATGTATAACAAACCTTCTTTTTTTTTATGAGAACTTCAATCTTCCCTTCTTAAAAACCAGCAACAATCGCCAATCATCGCTGGATCCCATCTTCCTTGATATCGTTGCTCCATTCTAGCAATATTTTGGTGAAATCGCTCTCCCTGCTCATCACTTACAGCCCTCAAGTTCTAAGGAAAGAAGTTCGAATATGGATGTAGGAAGTGGATTTTGAGTGACATACGGCAGCCCATTGTTTTGTAGTTTCTTAGTACCGTAACGCCTCTATTAACTGGCGATAATTTTCTGTTTACATTATTACATTAACTTTTGCTAAGATAATTACATCAATTATATCAAAAAAAGTAATTTATATTGTAATTATATAATGTAATTACGTCAATAAATTGTTCGATGCTAGATTTTAAATAATTAAAATTTTTCTTAAGCCTTCTTATAGAAAATGCCCGGGAAGTTCCCTTAACCCCAATTTTTTTTTATTTAAGGCCTCTTGTTGCAGTCCAAGGCTGGGTGAAGAGTTCCTATTAAGTTAAGGGAATCTAACTGGTGTGATATTACATGCAGAAAAAGGGAACAGAGAAGGAGGAGACAAACATAGGAAAGAAAGCAAACATCAAAGCCGACGCCGGGATTCCAACCCAGGTGCCGATGTATCGGCCTCATGGAAGACCGCCTTCTAATCCACTAGACCATGCCGGTACTATATACCTTCTATTATTTAGTAATAAAAGTAAATATTTAGTACTGAATGTTATTTCAATTGTTGCAACTGGAATGTATGTAATCGTGTTGGAAAATTCACACCTGACATTCTTCAACGAGTTATCAGATGGAGACGGGGATCAGCGCGTAACAGCATGTCGTGCATTGTTAGTACAATTCCCTAATGTTTTGTTTCTTTGTAAGGTGTTGTTTTCGGATGAATGTGAGATTAATCACAGCTCATGAAACAGAAATATTGCCTTTTGTGCGAAAGACAACCCTCATTACAGTCTGGAATTGGAAAGAAATCCGTAATGATATGGAATGCGATGACATCACGTCATTTGTTGGGACCATATTTTTGTGATGGTCATGTTAATGGCGAAACTTATTTACACATGTTACAAACATGATTAATCCCACAGCTTGAAAACGTAGGTAACATAGAACGCGTATGGCTTAAGCAGAACGGGGCACATGCTAACTTAGCTATTTGTGTAAGTTTCTTCATAAACATTTTCCAGGACGCTAGATTGATCGCGTTACTCCAGCATCGCCAGCTTCATTGAAATGGCCACCGCAAAGTCCTGACCTTACGCCGCCTGACAACTCATTGTGTCATCAAGGCCTAAGTGTCTGAATGTCGTTATGCAACAAATGAAGAATTGCGCAATGCAGTTGAGGAAGCATTTCGAACCATCACACTGAAACACCTACAAAAAATCAATGAATTTCTAAAGCACATTTAAATGAATAAAAAGAGCATAAAAACGCATAAACACATTAAAACACATTCTTTAAAGTGTATTATTGTTTACTTGTTCATTGTGTTGGAAATAATGCCTCAAGAGGCTTTGTGAATCAGCAGGTAAGTGTGGGATTATTTAAGTAAAAACGTTAATTCTCATTATTAAGTTCTTCTTTTATCTTCTGTTAAGTTTTTGTTGCTAATCTGATATTTTGCCGAAAATAACTTAAAATAGTTTACTTTAAATTAAAGTTTTAAATCTAAAACCTAACATATTGTTCATTGACCTGCTTATTCATTCTGATTACTCTCAACTAATGATCTCCGAAGTAGCGTGAAACAGGCTGTCTTGAGATGTCAGTTTGAACATTGGTCTCAAATTTTAATAAGAACAAAATGTGGAATACAAAACCATGCGCATCACTTCAGTTACAACAAGAAAAGAAAAACTAATAAACTCTTGAAGGGTAAAAGGAAAGCAATCAATGCCTTTTGAGCCGTTTCTCAGAATTTATCTGAATCCACAAAAAAAATAAAAATAAAGTTTAACATAAAAAATAAGTAAATTAAACGGTAAAGAATTATATTTCCGTCCCTGTAAAGACATTTCAGCTCTATTGACAGTCAGATCATGCTTATCGATCACTGGATTAAATTGTAAATTTCGGTTTCTATTTTTTTTTTTTTTTTTTGATTCTATCAAGTAAAAAATTATTTCTTTTTGACAATGCCTGTGGCTCTTACACTCCATTTCTCTTTAGATAGTCTATTTGCTTTCATCCCAAAACAAATGTGACCTTCGACATCTCTATTTCACAATAAAAAAATTATATAAATTCAAAATCTAATTGCGCTGTTAGTAAATCATTCCAAACATTTACTGCAATTTTTTCATTGGAAAAGAATGTACTGTTAGCACATTTTTTGATCGAAAAAGAGTCATGTAATTGTAATTTAAACCTACAGTCATTTTTCTCCCCAAGAGTTTTACATTGCTCACGTCTCATGAAGCATGGTTTGTTCAATAGATGCTCTACGAAACCTGATTTCGTGATATTCAAACGCTGTTTTGTCCTATTTTGAGGTTTTTAATTAATTTTTGATAATATCATATTTTTTGGGCAACTGCACCTTAATTGATAGAGCATGCCAATTTCGTTTAGTTTGGGGATGTGGTCATTATTGGTTTGATACATTTGTTGTTTAGTGTTTCTAGTATGAAAAATTACTTTAAATATTATTTTTAGCCACTTTTTCATATTTTGTTCTAGGAATGTGTCCATAATACAGCAAAATAATCTTTTTCATTTAATTACTATAGGTGTTCTTCTGTTTCTAGAATCTAATTCCACTTTCACATTTTGATATTTAGATTTTATTTCATTTCAGAAAAAATTTGTACCAAAAAAATTTGTTACCAAAGTTTAAAATCTAACCACATCATTGGTGATAAATGACACGATATATCTGTTGCTATATAATGATGAAGGATATCTTCTTCTTCGTTGATTGGAAGAGTTAGTTTTAATTGGGAGCATTGATAGACATTTTATCAAATATTACAGAAATCCGGTTTTGAAGATTGGTTAAAACAGAGACGAAAAAGGTTACAATGAGCAGCATTGATGGTGGTAACAAGTGTCAATTTTGCGGCATGATAACGTAATGACGTAAATAATTGTTTGAAATAAAAGACTGAAAGTTCGAATATTCCTATTTGCACTCTATATTCTTATAGATGAATTCTTTTCTGTTCAATTATAAACTTTTGTAAAACAGATTTCATTATTCCCCTTGATGATGGCTGAAATCAGATGAAGAGAGAATGGTCCAAAAAAGTGTTACAGTATCAGCTGTTACATTTCGAATAAATTAATTAAAATTCGAATAAAAAAATAAAATAAATTAAATTCAAATTACGTCAGAATAACCAGGAACATAATAAGAAGTAATTTACTAGTTAAATTATGATTTTTGAGATAATTTAGAGCGACTAAATACAGGTGAACCGGTATATTATAGTTGAATCTTATAGTTGAATCTATAGTTGAGTTTAGAGCTACATAATATCCATTAGTGTAAGACTGCGAGGTCCTTCTGAAAAATATGAAGTAAATTAAAAACTTTCTTTTTATAATATGGATTGGTTCATGAGTTGAATTACATTAAATGAAACTACAGAAATACTGATAAAAGATCTCCAACATCTCTAAAATAAAATGTAATAATTTACATTTATCGGGATAAAGCAAATTTTCAGGAGAATATCGTTCCCCCTTCCTCAAGCCTATTTTACAAACAGTTAGTGAAAATTCTGTTGAACAATTAAATTATTACATGTTGTACATATACATTTTGTTAATAATATTACAACTTTTTATTATTAATTAACAATTTCATAAAAAAACTTTCTATTTGTTAGTTATTTGCCAATTCTTCTATTTTAACCTTATTATTGCAATTTTCACATAGCTTCTCAATTACTTTTGCTATTCTTATAAAATATTCATTCACTTCAAGTCCATCACTCCTATTGATATTTTGTTCTTTCGTGTTTCGAATGTACACGCTTTCAATCATTTTTCGTGGTTTTGTTTCTTTCTCCACACAAAAAATTTTAATTTCACTATTAACGCAGTGCGTTTTTTTCTTACAATGTTCAGCGAACTCTGACTTATCTGTTAATTGATTTTGTATGTAGGTGCCGTGTTCTTACATACGTTCCTTTACCGTTCTTTTCCTTTCTTCAAGATAGAACAATTTACAATTCAAACATTCTATCTTGTACACTATTCCCATCTCGTGTTTTTTATCACTTCGATTTAGTTTACAACATAAAATATTTTTTATTTTATTTCTGTACTCAAAACCAATTCTGAAATTGAACCTTTTACAAATTTCTTTTAGTTGCAAGCTGTTTTTGTTCAAGTAAGGAATAAAAAATCGTTTATCATTATATGTTTCTAATTCTTTTATTTTAAAGGAATGGTATTTTTTTATAACTTTATCAATAAATTTCCCTTTGTACCCATTCTTTTTGAGGAATGTTTTCATTTTGTTAATTTCAGCGACAAAATCTTCTTCCTTACTTGTATTCATATCAATTCTTTGTAAGTAATTTTCAATTATGTTCTTTTTTATATTGATGTCATGTCCAGATTCATAGTTCATTATGTGTTCACTTTTATATTCCTTTGTGTAGTGTTTTAAAATTAATTTGTTTTCATTCTTGATCAAACATATGTCTAAAAATTTCAAACTGTTGTCGACTTCCTTTTCCATTTTAAAATGTATATCCTTATAAATTTTATTGATTTCTGCGAAAAATTTGCTAAATTGTCTTTCAGTTCCAAACCAGATTATTTTCACTAACTCTTTGTAAAATAGGCTTGAGGAAGGGGGAACGATATTCCCCTGAAAATTTGCTTTATCCCAATAAATGTAAATTATTACTTTTTATTTTAGAGATGTTGGAGATCTTTTATCAGAATACATATGGTAGGAGAAAAAACCTACGAAGGAGGTATGGAACAGTTACACAGAAATACTGTCAGTTCCAACTACTTTAATTGAATTTGCATTAAGATCATTTGTAGAAACTTCAATTTTTGATCGATGACTGCATTGGATTACTTTATTTAGAAAACGAAATATATTTACAATTACGTTTTACAATTATTTAACGTTTGTAATTTCATTAACAGTTATTAAGATTAGGTCAAACAAACAATTAAATAGTAAAATTTTAAAAATACAAATATAATCACAACATCTGACTTTCAGGCTTCATGAAATATTTTATTATGTGTTTCGTCTGAATTTTATAACTCCACAGGAAAAGTATTAATTCTAATCGTCAGTGGTTGCTGTTCATGAAGTGCATGAATTGAGGAGCTTAGTATCAAAACCCGCCATCTCCAACACCTGTAAAATTCCGAGCCAAAGGAGTTAGTTGTTAAGTTCAAATCAAAATCCGCCATTTGCGTACAGTTTAATTTAAAAATCGGCTATAACAATGTATTGCGATACGATTTCGATAAGAGTGCTGCTTCAAAGCCCGCTGTGTCTAATGCGAATGCATTATCAAACACGACCATATCCAAAACTTCATTTTGGAGATGGCGGGTTTTGAAACTAAGCTCCTCAATTAATCGATGAAGCACTTTGCTTTGTATGAGAAGGGATGGTCATGGGAGCTGTGATAAAACTAATAAAGTTTCAATATATACAATATTGTTTGATTTCTTTTTATGACCAAAAGCTTCCCTCCTATTATTATCTTAAAGATAATTTAAAAAAAAAAAACTCTCTCCAGCTGATATTTAATTTCGAATAATAGATTCCAATATAATGGAATCACTAATTATTCTATTTTGAGCATTGTTTAAATTTTAGATACATGTTGTACATTTTTCAAGGAGTCACTAAGTTGCTTTGTTTTTCCTACTATAATTCAAAATGCTTATTATAATCCGGGGTTGAATCCATTTATAACTCAGTGATATTTTTCAGTCTGTTTGTTTCAATCATAAAATATGTAAGGGTATTTCAATTCATATTTTTTTTAAGCATCATTACCGTACTATTTGTCAAATTAAAATTGAAAATAAATTTAAGTTAACCTTTCTTATTGTGATATTTCCTTAACACAGAATTTATCATCTTTTGCAGAATTTCAATACAAGAACCTAACAAATAAGCACTAACAAGGAGACGACCCACCCTGTATTTTTCAAATATGAATGTCCTTTTGTGGGATAAAAATGCATATGAAGTACTTCAAATATATATATATATAAACTTATGTTTTGGAGCCGTTATCTTCATCGATTATCAAATATTGCCTTACTAGGTCACTGCTGTCAGCAGAAAGCAAGAATTACCGTGCACAAACGATATGTTGCTGACCTGTAAATCTAAATATCCGGTTTTACTCCACTGCGGGGTGAGATATAATTTTTTTTTGTAATTTCATTTCTTTCTTTTTTCTGTTTTTACTTTATTTTTTCTGTTTTTACTTTCTTTTTTTTCGTTTTTTCTTTTATAATATCCTCCTTACCTTTGGTTTTTAATTAATTAGTTACCTAATTAAGTAAACTTGTTTTTTCTTATAATGTGGTGGTGAAACTCTTTACTGTTTGTATATAAAATTATTTCATTTGTACTTTTTTTTTTGAAAAATTAAGTTTTTTAAATGTAATACGTAACTAATTTTATTTTTTTATTTTAATTTTACTTTAAGGATTTTTATTGCACAGTTCAATAGTTGAACAATTAGGATAGCTACATTTACTTTGGAGGGGTAATGCGTTTACTGGGAAAATTTCAGAAAAGACTCCTAACCAATTGTTCATTAGTGAGTCAGTCTGCAATGACTTCAGCAGAATCATCCTCTCTTTGTGCTGAAAAACATGAAATGGAAAAAGTTCAGTCCAAGTTATGCTTTTCCAAACAAGAAATTTCTGATAGTTTCCAAATATTCAAAGAACTGCTGAGAAAAGAGAATATTATAAGGTGATAGAGTACGTCAAAGTAAAGCTTCTGATACAAAAATATTAACGGAATCAAATTAACAAGAATACTAACTTTGTTTTTTTTTAATAATAAAGAAAACATAAAATTCTGTTACTGAAGTATTCCACTTAAAACTTTTACGTAAATACTTAATTTTTCCTAAAAAAAAAGTATAACTGAAATAATTTTAAATACAAACAGTAAAAGAGTTTCACCACAAGATGAAAAAAAAAATAGTTAATTAAGAATCTAATTAATTAAAAACCAAGGTTAACGAGGTTAATTTACTTCTAATCGTAAAAAGGTTTTCTGTCTAATATTCATAATATTAATGGAAAAAAAGTAATTGTAAAGAAAAAAAGCAAAAAAAAAATGATAAAAAATTACATCTCACCCTGCAGTGGGGATCGAACCGGGAATCCATGGATTTTCAGGAAAGGAACATGCCATTAGTTCACGGTAACACTTGCTTCTTTATGATAGCAGTGAGCTAATAATACTTAAAAATCGATGAAATAACGCCGAATATCTCGAAATCTACGGGGCGCTGGTTCCAAATACTCAAGATATTTTTGAATTACTTCATGTGTACTTTCATCCTACAAAAGGGCACTCGCATTTTAAAGATACAGGGTGTCTCGTCTCCTTGTAAGTCATCTGTAAAACAATAAATTTTGCGGCATGTCCTGTAACCTGTTTCAACACGTGAACACGTGTTTCATAGAACACGTGAACAAACATCTCCCTGATTGTTGTTAGCTTCAAAAAAAAATTTTTATCTTCCAAATTTAAGATTTTTTAATTAGATAACATGATTAGTTAGATATGAAGGATTATTGACAGTATTTCTTTTATTTATAATGCTTCGTATCTAAATATCATCAAACGTCCATTAGATATCAACTTTCACGATTATTGTATATTTCTTTTCCTTTCAGCCAGTTTCTATATACCAGAACAAAATAAGAATTGCTTTCTAACCAGATGCTTCTCCTCTGAAGTCATACTGATAAAGAGATATCAAAGTTTCTTTTGGTTAAATAATACCACTCTGCCGGTTATTACAATTTTTCTAGTAAACAATTTTGAATTGTGCAAAATTACGAGTTAAATTATTACTATGAACAACGCACATAGACATTAAAATAAAAAAATTGAAAATGCAAAGCGTAATATTTTTCGATTGCCAAATCCGTCAATCGTTCTCAGACGCACTGGAGAAGGCAAACTAAGCAACCCATTATCAAAGTGATGTCACTAACGTAAATCATCAAAATAGAATTTATGCTGAACGAAAATTATTTATTAACTATTAATTAATCATTCGTTGGCAAAAAGCATTCTCAAAACAGATGACAGGTTGAATAGAAAAGAAAAACTAACTTTTTAACTAAAATATGTGAGTTGCTAAAATTGTAGTAATAAGAATGGTTACAAACATTCTAAGACAGTTAAAATATATTTAAAAAGGCTAAAATTACAACACGTTTCAGCGCCGTACGTGGATGTCTTCGGGCTAAACAATTAAAATTAAAATACATTGACTTTTTTATTTACAAAGCAGAAGAAGCCACATATTCAAATTAGATTCAACAAAGTTCATTGGCGGAAAATGAAGATAAATCCATCCGATAAAGGTGGTGACTGCAAGTAATAGTAGGTGCACATGTAGACCGTTCCATCGTGAACTGAGTGTCTTGTTTCTGGACTAGATCTACTTACTTGAACCCTAAACAGGACCCAGAGTAACTTCAAGGCAAGATCTAAAAAGAAAGAAAAAAAAAAGAAAACACAAAAAAAAATACCGAAAAAAATTATATTAAAAATAAAATAATAAAATCAAAACCAAATTAAAGGAAACAAAAATAAATAAAGTAAAATTTCTTTTTATCTCAGGGTTATCCTGGACGAGATGTGAATCTCGTTCCCCCTTCTAGAATTTCAGTAGCTTTGTCCTGACGTTGTCAGGTTGAGTTAGTTTCGTAGTCTCTAGTTGGCCATATTCGAAAAAGGTAGGAAATAAAGTAAAATTTGAGGAAAAAACCCAAAAATAATTTTTGTAATTTCTTCTTATCCTTCATCTTATTCTTTTTTCACTCCTTAGGTTGTTGTCTTTTTTTCTTTGCATTGTTGACACTATTTGGTGAGGGCTGAAATACAAGTATTGTCTTTATATTAGTTGAGATATGCACTGATTCCTTGCATCTTCTAAAAATATGGGAATGGAAGTGTTGGGCTGATGTCCTGTCATGAGGACGTTCCTAGTAGTGTAGGAAAGGTCTCTTTTTCGGTAGCTCTATCATGTTATGACATGCAGTGGTGGAGCGTTTGACCGGTGTGTCGCCAATATATCAGAAAGGATAAGTAATGCATAGTATGGCATAGACGACGTTGGGTTGATGTAATGATTAAGAGACCTGCTCTAATTTTCTGTGAAGAACTGATGTGGTTAGCGGCTGAAGCTGCAACTCGAATATTCAAGTCTCTTAATAGGCGTACTAATTTTGAATAAATTTTTTGCTGGTAAGAAATTGTAACATAATTATAGAATGTTTGATGGCGGACGATGATTATTATAAATTCTGTAGATTATGCTTTGAAGTGATAATTGATTAAAGAACTGGGATAATCGTTCTGCAGCAAAAGGGAACGTATAGTGGTAAGTTCTTCAGAAGAAAAGGTCTTCAGAAGAAGAGAGACGGAATGCTCTGTACAAAACATCGAAATAATATTAACTTATATCAACATATCTGATTTCCCCAGATATTTTTAAATTAATATTGAGTGTACGGATATGTTGATATGAGAATTGGGTCTTCTCATTTTTAAATCCTAGAAGGATATGACATTATTACGTTCGACTTTAATGTCAAATTCAATGTCCGTCGAAATCATATGAAATAAGTCTTTAAAGCCTAATTTTATTTGTTGGTTGGAGATTATTATGAGGTCATCGATATATCTCATATACAGAGAAATTACAACTTCCCAGTTTTAAATTGAGTCATCGCCTTTTCTTGTACGTGTATCATTGTGAGTTCCACAAGTAATGAGGTCTATGAATAGACCTGTGGTTTATTGGAAGCAGTTGTTTTTCCTTCTCAAGTTTCACTTTATTTCATTTTTTTTTTTTTTTTTAATTTTCATTTAATTTTTTTTCTTAAATACAATTTTAGTTGAAATTTTAACGTCTACATTTAAACATACAAAGTTGACACCGACATACAAATTAGAAAGTTAAGAACTCTTTTTAAAATGTATTTCAATTTTAATTGTATTGCCCGAATACATCAATGTATGCAATGAAACTTGTTGTAATTTTATCCTTTTCGGTGTAATTTAATGTGTCATACAATGTGTTACAATTTCTTTAATTTCAATAACTTTTTTAACTGTAAACCAACTGTGTAAATATCTTCTGTTGAAACATGGTGTTTTTTAAGAACCGTTTTTAGGAATCCAAAAGAATTCTACAAATTTTCTTAGGTTATATTAATCGTCATAGCTAAGGCCTTCCTTTGAAATGCTAGAGAAATTTGAGAATGGGTTAAACCAGGGTTCTAGGTTTTTTGAAAAACATCCGTGTTGAATCAATGTTCGGTTCATTCAACCATTACATCCAAAAACGATGAATAACAATTTACTTCCTCTTCATATGTAAAAACAATATCATGATAAATTCCATTCAAACCTGTAACAACCTCTTTTATCTTATTTTTCTTGATAATCAGGAAGGAGTCGTCTACGTTCCTCCTGTAAAACAATGTATTACTTTTAATTTCCGATATAGCCATTACCTTCATATCAATGAACGCCATCCGCATCTCCACAAATAAAGATAAAAGGATTTCACTATCAAATTCATTAATAACTTTTTCTTCCTTTATTAGTTCCACCTTCCTTCTATAGTTCTACCTTCTTCAATTGTTCACACTGAAACCTACTATCTCTTCAAAGCCGCTCATAGAAATGTTGATAAACAAGGCCGTGACATCAAAGAACAGAAATCATGCGTCTTTGGTTGTCTCTATTTGTCTAAAACCTATCAAATAATTACCCCTAACTAAGACAGTCCAAAATGAATTAAAATTAATAGGCTAAAAATCCTAACAGCAAAATTAGATCAACTTATTATTACCTTTTCCTTTCAATTAACGATGGATCTAATTGGGGTAAAAAAAAAACCTCCTTCAACTTTCTGTGAACGAATTAAAATTCTGTGAATGAATTTCAAGAAGTCCTTTAACAGTGGGGATGTTGTCCAAACCTGATAAGCATTTATTTTTAAAACTAGCCTTAATTCATGTTTATTTAATCACTGATAATTTTTTTTTTAATATAAGATACCACTCGTTCGAGATTACAGAAATACCTTGTGTGTTCTCAAAATAATAATGACACATTTTTTTTTCATACTAATCACTATCTAATGATAACGTTCCCCGCCCATATCAGCTTTTCTAATAAATAATTACTTATTATTACTTAATTTACGAATTTCATTCAATTCCAATGGATTTAGTGCTTGCAGCAGTCGTTTATCGAAATACATCATAATTCGGTTTTGATTAAATTCGCTATAATTTAATCTAGATACTCTCGAAGAGTGATTTCCACATTAGTCAATACTGTTATTAAGTTCATTCATGGATATCCTATCGACATTCGCACTCGTGTTTGAAGGACATCTAAAGATGTTAACGATAACTGCGTTGAACTTTCATTGATTATCTTATTATTGCTATGTTTCTCACATTACTGTTCCAGGGCCATCGTCTAAATTCTATTTTGGTTGGTTTAGGTGTGGTAAGAATACTCTTGTAAGGTATTGCTTAGCTGGGCTTCTCCAGTGCGTCAGAGGATGATTTGCCGTAACTTGCTCTCGAAAGATATTACGGTAGTACTTTTGAGTTGTTCGTATTTTTATCTCTAAGTTTGTTTTTAATTGTAAATATGTTAAGACTAGTTGACCCGTGCGAATAATTCGCAACAAAAAAATCATCTTTGAGAAATAATAAACAACTCCAAAGCTGTCGTGCATGTTAGTTAAACACATTGTCAATAGTTGCCATCAATATTTTTTGTCATTGGCGGTGAACGGATCTTCAAAATGATATCTCAATCATTGATTTTCATAAAGTATTAACTGAGATAAAAAAAAAAAAAAAAAAAAACTTTGAGAAATAATATATGAGAAGTTGACAAATTTTAATGTTTTTTA
>JAFIDM010051976.1:49071-63162 GCA_023159025.1 Thereuonema tuberculata | reverse complement strand
ATTTTTATAATTATTTTTATAATGATAATTATTTTTATAATTATTTTTATAATGATAATTATTTTTATAATTATTTTTATAATGATAATTATTTTTATAATTATTTTTATATTTTATAAATAAATAAATAAATTAATAAAGGGAAATAAAACGGATAAACGAAATTATAAAAATCTGTCATAATAAATAATGATAAAAAGCAATAGAAAGCCTTTATTTATTTCCACCATTTTCCCTATTATAATTCAACAATATCAAAGAGATATTTACTCTATTTTATTGTTTTATATAAGAAATACCTGATAGTATTTTGTACTGGTGTCAATAAAAGAAATATGAATGACACAAAAAAATAAATAAATAAATAAATAAATAAATAAGAGGCTTTGCTCACAAAATATAAGGTTTGTTTTATTTTATCTTAAATTGATTTTTATTTTATGTCTCATATTTTTTATTTAATTTTTGCAAAAAAAAAAAAAAATTAGAGGCTTTGCTCACAAAATATAAGGTTTGTTTTATTTTTCATATATATATTTTAGTGTTTTTAGGGTGCAAAATTGAAAGAAAAATGTTTCTATGTTTCTCAAATTAACATTAAATTCAATCAAAGGCAATAGAACTGTTGTGGAGGGATAAGAGGGGGAGTGTGAATTAATTATAATTTGATCCAACCTCTTGTGAGTTTAGGAACTTAATCTCAGTCCTTGATCAGGATGATTGAACGTTATCTGTTTACCGGGATCTGCTGGGCATATAAAAAATAAGACTTTCTTGCTTCTTCTTCTAATGGATCCTAGATGTACCCTGATAGAATGAACCTAAACGCTTAACTTCTCAAAACAGAATATCTAAAACTGCTTCGAAGGAAATTACTTAAATCCCCTGTGTATTTAACTTTGTTAGCAGAGCAAATAAAAAACATTTAAGCATGATGTCAAAACAATAACAATTTATTCACATAACGAAAATTAGTTCCTTTACATGTATATTCTTTAGATGTGATTCCTATCCCTTTAATAGCACTTGTATGATAACAACATAAATATTAACTAAATAGTCCTTGCGTTAATATTTGTTTTATTAAGAGTTCATTTACACATAGTCTTTTCTCTTTAATTCAACTCTTTACTTTAAACTTTCTTTAAATCGTCTTCATAAAGTTAAGTTGAGTAACTAGGGTTCACTTTAAACCTTAAACTGTATTTTTAACTCTAGCATAAAATCTTTGAAAGTAATTCGCTTAATCCTTTGACGAATCTTTACTTTAAATCAACAACTCTTTGTTAATGAATATTCTTTTAATCATTAAATGCAGTTCCTAGCGACTTGATTAAATCTTCATTAATAATAATCTTTATCACCTTGATAATTCCTTAAACTTTACTGACTGTAAATACTTGATAAATCTTTAATCTTTGACTTTAGTTACTTGACTAATCTTTTATCAAACGTCTTTAATTCTTGGATTAAGCTTTATCTTCATTATCATTTCGATTAATCTTTAACTCCATTAAATATCTTCACGACTAGACTTTTAGTTCCTCGCAAAATACCTTTCCCGAGTATTAATTGGAAAATAAATAGACTTACATTATTTTCATCCTAGAAATCCTTCCGGGTTTGGAACGTCCTTCAGTAAACCTAATCTACTTAAGTGTCGCGTTACCTAGCGACGGTGAAAAACTCCTGAAAATATCGAAAAGTAGAATTAGTTCTTTTGGCCTTTGAAAAACTGAAAATCCTATTTCAGACTTTAATAAACTCATCGCAATTATTCGGTGTACAAATCCTTATTTCTTTATCGAATAAAATGCGGCATTTCCATCCTTGGTCTCTAAACATTTTTGAACTAGCGGCCTTCCAAACGTCTAATCGTGGCGAGATCGGAACATCTTTTCTGCAATGGCGGAGACTCTCCCCTGTGCGTGATTCTTCATTCGTTGCATTAACAATCGGTTCGGGATCAAGATGCTTTACCTTATGCTCTTGGTCTTCAATTGTTGTAAAAGCAGGATTCCTTTGGTGTAAGTATTCCTTTGTGATAATTGCTACTTTTAAATCTTATTTACACAACAAGAACAACTGTGAATCAAAAAATTTAGTTGAAATGTGAAAAATCCCTATTGTGGCCTATATAAACTTGTGCTCCAGTTTGCAAAAACATGGCGGCGGAAGCGTTAGCCAATAGAAAAGAAGACCACCGTTGGCCACACTGTCTCTAGTCACTGTAGTTTCCAGAACGTAACAGCGCCATCTATTGCTAAGATTCGTAATTGAAATCTTGTAAACATTATGAAAACATTCTGGTTTTTATAGTTTCTACAACTACGAATAGATTTCTGTATTGTTATTATTATTTTAATAATTTTATGGGTTTTCTTTTGAGATTATTTTATTGAAATTTTCTTTTTGATTAATTGTTGAGTTGATGACGTCATGACTGGTGACGTTTATTCCAGACAAAATCGATCGCTACGTAGTGACCATATATGACAAACCCTTTTTTTTGCAAAATACTAAGTGAGGATCATTGAATCAATCAGTGTACATGTGTGAATGTTGGTTTCCCCTCCCCCTAATAACTCTTGAACCACTGCATAAATCTTCTTGAAACTTGGTGCACATATTCGAGAACAATCTAACTTTTATTTCTGAAATCCTGTCCATACGACTTGTATCAAGAAATTAGTGATAGAATGCGATAAAAATGTTCATTACAAAATACCAAAATCGACACAATTGATTTCTATCAATATCCCATAAATAAAAAATATTCAATCCTTAATTTACTTCCTTAATTAATTTGAATCCTTCATGGATAACTGATCCGCTAGGTATATAATGCAAGATAGCTGAATTTATTTTAATTACATATATTTTTGTTTTTTAATATTTGCTTTGGTGTAAATGTTAATTATTCAAAGCAATAAGATATATAAAAAAAAAACACACGCTTTGCGAACATAACATACACAGTCGGTTAAGTACTGGAAACAATTTATTAAGCTAGAAGAGAAAAAAAGGAGGATAACTTTAGCAAACCTTAAATGTTAATTTTTATACAATGCCTTAAATTTTTATTTAAATTGTTCATAAAATTATTGTACATATTATTAGCCCCTATTAGTCCGTTATAATGAGGTTCTACTGTAAATAGTTTCAGGCTTTCTTTTCTGATTACAGACCATTGACCATTGGAAATAATTGCATTCAATTCAAAGAATTGTTGAAATTTGATCTTGGAATCCAGGCCTAACCATGTTTCAATCAATCTTAAACAAGCCTACCTTTCGAGATTTTCTTCTTAATCAACATTAAGTTATTAATTAGTTCTTTGGATTGTTTTCGTTTTGTTTTTTTCTTAGGTTGACCAGTGCGAATAATAATATTAGCATGGTATATTGATTAGTCACCGAATGGTAATGTGGAAATAAATAAATGAACAGATTATCAATAGATAGCGCATTCTAAATTTTTATAAAAGATTTTTAAAATTAAGTTTTATAACAAAAACATTAATTTTCAATATTTTTTTTTCGTCATTAGCGGTGAACGTAATCTTCAAAATGATGTATCAATCATTGATTTTGATGAAGCATTAAGGGAGTTACGGTGTACCGACACAGAAACACCTTTGAGAAATAATATATAAGGATTAGTTATATTCTATTACATATATATTGCGAAAAAGATTGGAGAGAATTTCATCCCTCATAAAAACTAATAAAGGTAAGGGTTTTGTTTTATTTCCAACAAACAACAGTTGAGAATAGATTCAATTAGTTTGTTCTTGGGATAGCTTTCAATATATTCTTTAATGGTCATTTTCTTCTAGTTTTGGATGAGTCAAATTAGATAGGTAAAGAGTTGAACACTAATAATCTAATAAAAATAACCTGGGCCATTCTATCTCTTCCAAACAATAACTTCATTGAAACGTTAAAACATTTTTTCTTATTTAATATCTTCTTTATGTTTAATATTTGATTCTCTTCTGCAGTGTACTTCTTCAGGATCATAATGAGGACAGGAAATTCTCGTCGGATAACATTAATTTCAAAAACTATTTTGATGTTGTCAATTTTCCCTTTCCATAACATTTCGTTTTCTGTTATTTACTGTTTTTTTTTACATAGTTCTTCATCAATGCCTTAATTGTATATATATCATCCCCTCAGTGAAAATTTTTATTTAAAGTTATGGAAAAGAAAAATTCAAAAAATGGAAAGAGTTTTTGAAATTAATGAATATACTACAAGATGTATCAATGAAATGATAAATGATTTCATTAAAGATAGGAAACAAAAGTAAACAGAAACAAGAAAGAACGAAGAGGATTTTAAAGGAGTATTAAAATAACCATTAGGATTTGGTATAACTAAGTCAAAAGAAATGTGTAAAGACAGCAAACTAGTATATTTGTATAAAGCGAATAACTTAATAAATAGGAATAGAAAAAAAAGACTCCATGATGAGTACTATGAGAGTGGTGTACAAATTACGGTGCAGGAACTGCAATGAAAATTATTACGGAAGTACAGCAACAAACTTTAGGAGAGATATTATTAGAACATGAAATGGATTTTAAAAATAATAGAAAAAAATGTATCAGTTTGGGCAGATAACTGTACGGTTTCGGGCCACGAAGCTGACCCTATAGTTGATATTTTATTCCAAATAGAGGTAAAAAAGGAATGGTTAATATTTTTAAAGTTAGCATCATAGCTTATGAATGGTTTAGGAATAATATCGAAAGTAAAGAAAAGAAAGATCTTATTAATTTGACAAAAAAGTATTATTATTCAAAATGATTATGTTTTGTCTGTATATAAAAAGATGTTTTTGGACAAAAATTTAATTGTTTATTCAGAGTCTTAAATTAGCCTATGTATTGAAATGTTAAAAGCTTTAATTATTCTGAGTTAAGACCTATTTTTAATTTATAATGACACGTAGACCAGTAATGAGTTCTAGAAGAGGAAGAGAAAATACAAATTTTCCTGTTCTCAGTCTGGTATTGACGATGTTCTCTGCAAAAGAGATACAAATATTGAGAATAAAGAAGATATTAAATAAGAAGATTTTTTTACGTTTCAATACAGCTATTGTTTAGAAAAGATAGAATGATCCATGTTATCTGTATTATATGAATAGTGTTTAATTCTTTACCAATCTGATTCCAATCGTGATTCGTTAACAAATATTTAATCATAAACCCGAAATAAAATTACAACTGTTTTCAATTTTAAATTGGATATAATTTGGGTGAAAATGCGCTATATTTAATCAAATAAGAGTTACAGAAAAAAAAAATCATACAATCTATATTAATAAAATCTTTTATTTCTCTGTCTGTCTTTCTGTCTGTTTGGCGCAATTTTCTGTGAGAATCTATATTACTAAAATCTTTTATTTCTCTGTCTCTCTGTCTGTCTGTCCGGCGCAATTTTCTGTGAGAATGGAAAATAGAAATAATTTTTTCAATGAAACATCCGCGACAGGAATCGAACCAGCAACCTTCTGATTCGAAGTCAGATGTCTTAACCATTAGGCCATATGGACTACAACTCTCTTCATGTTTTTTTTTTACTTATATCTCCTTTCCTTTCACCATCAATTAAGAATATACTCAATCTTTTTTTTGAATCTCAAGATTGTTTATTTATTTCCCATCCGTCAGTTTATTTGTAATTCGAAACTGACAATTAGATCTATAATTGCTGAAACGTTGCAATATTTTAAATATTCTTACTTAACCAAATTCTATGTGATATTGAAAAATATGTGCGAGTACACGGCAGATGTTGGAGTAAACAAAACAGAGTCAAGAAAGAAAGAAGCACTCTTTTTTTGAGGTGGAATACAGAAAAAAATCACTATTTGCAGCTCAAAAACCATCAATGTTTGTAACTCAAACGACACTGAAAAGTGGCAATTACTTTAAAAATGAAAGCCAAAAATGAAAGAAGCAGTACTTTTATTAGCAAAAATACTGAAAAAAACACTATTGTAACTCAGAAACCACTGAAAAGTAACAATCTACAGTATATTACTAAATTCTTTTATTTCTCTGTCTGTCGGTATGTCCGTAATAATTTTCTGTGGGAATGGAAAATAGAAATAATGATTACAATGAAACATCCGCTACAGGAATCGAACCTGCAACCTTCTGATCCGAAGTCAGACGTCTTATTCAAGCCATGGGGATTACAACTCTCTTTGTATTGCTTTTTGACTTATCTCTCCTTCCCCTTCCCCATCAATAAGGAATATTTCAACTTTTTTTTTTTTATCTCAAGATTGTTTATTTATTTCCCATCCGTCAGTTTATTATTTGTAATTCGAAACTGACAATTAGAACTACAATTGCCGAAATGTTGCAATGTTTAAAGTATTCTTCATTAACCAAATTCTATGTGATATTGAAAAATAAGCGCGTGTACACTGCAGATGTTGGAGTAAAGAGTCAGGACAGAAAGAAACACCCTTTTTATGAGATAGATTACTGAAAAACACTATTTGTAACTCAAATCTCTGGCATCACGTCAAAGTTAAGAACTTACCAAAGAACGAGATTGTCGATAACATCAATCGAGTGATAAGTCAAAGAATACAAGGTGAGACTAGAGAGTATTTAAGTGAGAATAAGATTGATACTTCTGATAATCCACAACACAAACATCTCTATCTGCCTGAGTATCTGAACTCATTGAATCTCAGCGGGTATTCTCAACATCGTTTGTCATTGAAGATTGGATCTCCAATAATGTTGTTGCAAAAAATCAATCCCAAGTTTGGACACTGCTACGGAACTCAACTTAAATGCCGTTCATTCGATAATGATCTCATAGAAGCCGAAATTATAACAGGAACTCATAAAGGAGATTTTGTTTTCTTCCATAGGATGTGTATGAAACTAAACGAAAATCTACTTCTATTCACTTTCACAAGAAAGCAATTTCCGATCAGGCCTTCTTACACGATTTTTATCAATAAAGCTCATTGACAGACTCTAATGAAATTGCCATGTATTTGGAGAACGTTGTCTTCACTCATGCACAACTTTATGCCTTTGAGTCACAAGTCGTCAGAATTTGGTTATCTTCACTCGAAAGAATAGTCACAATCAATTCGTCGCCAAGAACTTCGTATACAAGGTACGATCTTCACTCCTCATCTATATTAACAAACATCCATCTCAACATATCTCTTCTTCAAATATCTACATCAATCAATTTGCAGACGGGTAATGGTTGTAATTAAGAAAAGAGATTCAAGAAAGAAAGAAGCACTATTTCTATAAGATAGAATATTGACAAAATCACTATTTGTGACTTAAAAACCAATGATCTTTGTAACTCAAAAACCACTGAAAAGTGTATCTATATTACTAAAAGCTTTTATTTCCCTGTCTGTCTGGTGCAATTGTTGTAATTTGTGAAAATAGAAATAATTTCTACAAATTCACTACGGTAATCGAACATGCAACCATCTGCTCCGAAGTTAGATGTCTTAGCCATTACACCACGAGGACTACATTCTCATCTTCAAAAAAAATAAAAAATATATCATAAATATATGATTCACACGCTGGTTCTAAAAGCAGTTGTGGATTGACAGAATGTAAACATCAGAAATTAAATTTAAAAAAATTTAAAAAAATTTTAATTTTAGTTTACTTGATCTAATTTGTGTCTGTGTTTTTTTTATAATTAATAAAAAGTTGTTTTCTGTTAGATAAGCGAGGTTTCCGGAGCTAAGCGACGGATAGTCGACTAGTTATTTACTACATAAATTAAATTTGGCATCAGGAATTAAAGGCATCTTTCAAGTATAAGAATATTAATTTTTTTAAATAAAATCTTAACAGCAGTCTAATTCTTTAAATTTAAACTTTATGTTGTTAGATTGACGAGAGAATTCCAATTTAGGAAGAAAAAGTACGACATCCCTCCAATCATTTCAAATTCTTACTCTCCTCGCTTGCATTGTAAAAACAATGTTTAATGTTTCAGTGCCTTAGGACGTGTGCAACTGTAGACGAAACTAGTAGCATTCTTTGTAATTTTAGTTTTAAAGCTTAACATTTGCTCAACTTGATTGTAATATTTTCCTGAATTTAATTTCAATGAACATATGCTAAAACGTGCTTCGGAAATGTCTATTTTTTTAACACTTCAATGTTAGAAAGTTGAATTTCATTGACATACCTGTAAAAGTAACGTTAGTGTCTTGATTCAAGTCATTACCAATCATTTAGATTCTTTTTTTTTTACATGCTCAAGAAAATATCAATAAAAAATTCTTATAAGTATTAAACTGTTGTCCGCTTACCCTAAAAGTGTAGGGAGAATTTTATTTTTTAAACTGTCTCATTTGCTCAATTTGTATGTAATATTTTCCTGACTTTAATTTCAATCAACATAGTTCGGGAAAGTCAATTTATAACCCTTCCTCATTTAAATGTTTTAAAGATGAATTTCATTACCGTAACTGTTATAAGTAATATCAGTGATTTATTTGAAATAATTACAAATCGCTTACGTTTTTTATTAGATTCTTAAGAAAATATCAGTAAAAAATTTCTTTCTTGTAGATGAAGAAGTCTTCTTACGCTAAAACTGTAGTGAGAAGCATTTATGACAATATGTCATCGTACATGTGGTATTTCTTGCTTACTTTTACGTATTATAAAATCAATCTTAAGTACATTTATGTGAACTTTCTTGGCAAAGTAAGCTACATTTTCTGCGATTTTTTTTCTTTAATAAACAACATATATTATTATTTTATTTGTTAACAATCAGAAGATATGTTCGCAACCGTTTAATGTTAACCAGAGCAGTACCGTCCGATGCACAAGACTTTTTTTCTTCTTTTGTAAGAAAGTTTTAAAAGGTTTTGAGAGTTGGTCGAATGGGTCATATTTGTTTTATTCTCAATATTCTCTGTAAATTATAATTTTATCAGTGCAATATTATATCATACTAAATTGTTTTCTTTCGCAATTGCGAAGTCTCTTCTCTCCAGGGAACCAATGAACAACAAGATAAAATTTATCTGAATAAAAAAAATGAATTTAATACTTAACAGTTCTGTATTAGCTTTCTGTACAATTTTTTCTAGAGTTGTAACGTAATATTATTCACTACCTTTATTTTTCAGCTTAATGGTGAAAAATACAATAAAAATTAAGCACATAAAGGATTTGATAATTTAAGGTTCACGAAAGTGTGATCTATATTCTTTTAGGGATTCAAAGAATAATTAAGTTACTATTAAAGAGATTAAAAGGAGATGATTCTGAATAATTGACTCCTCATGATAACGATATAATAAATTTTGATTTGGAGGGCAAGATTTATTAATATTTGTAGAATTATTTTAGACATTTGAATGTCACCTCTTCGTATATTTCTTTCCTGATTTGCAAAAGTACCATCGACAATCGGAAATCTATTTGTTATTACGCATTTATTGGCTGATTCACCACTAAAACTCGTGAATTAACAAAACAATTCTTGTCTAAAAACAATAATTTACATCTTTTTGTATACAAACAATACTTAAAAATTTCTAATAATAATACTTTTTTGTTAAACTATTAAAATCTTTCTTTTCTCTTTACCTTCCGATATTATTCTTAAACCATTCATAAGCTCTGTCACTTACTTTTAAAACTTTATTTTTATTCATACATGACATTAAATTCATCACACATGACACTAACATTAACCGTTCCTTTTTATCCTCTGTCTGAAAAAAAATTTCAAATAAAAGGTAAGTATTATGGTCCAAATCCCTACAGTGGTCTGCCGAATCTGACATATTTTTCCTACTATTTTTAAAAACACTTATATGTTCTCACACGCTCTCTGCTAAAGGTTGTGTCTGTACTTCCGTATTATACCGTGTGAGCATAAAATAACGTGAGTTATTCACAGCCCTCTAGCCAGGAATGTATTGGACGAATCGTAACAACATTCGGTGGACGTACAGAGTGAAACATGAGGTTTCGATTTCTAAAAATAAAAAAAATGCCGATGGGGTTAAATGTGGCGCTGTTAACGCACTAATTTGCATAACCGCGTTACGTGTAGAGCGATCATGATAAAAAGAAAGACTTAGAGAATCACATCACTACCCCACGTACTGTCTTTCGATGGCTCTTACCTTACGTGACCGTGCTTTGTTAGAGAAGCTGTATTATCAGCGGGACGAGAATGCCAATGCTGCCCTTCGGGAATTTTCGCGGATTGAAGACGCTACGAAGAGGAACGATGAGCATAACAAATCTACGAAAAATGATTCAACACTTTGAAACTACTGGAACTCTAGCAGTGCAACCAGGCCGAGGACGCAAAGCTGTCAATTCATAACAATTATGAAGAAAAAGAAAAGTCATAGTTTCTCTGACATTCAGTAATTGATTATAGATTCAATTTGTTTATTGAACATACGAAAGACATAAAAAGTAAAATTTATAAAACATTTTTTCGAAGAAAATTTAGTATAAAATTATATTTCATCATTGTTTTAAAATTTGAATAACTTTTGTAACATATTATATAATATAAAGTATTTTTTTTTTTAATTTCTAAATTTTTGAAGAATACAGTCCTGCTAGGTTTTCAAAGAAATCCTGTGGTGCAGGTAATGAAAATATAGATATTAACATATATATATATATATATATATATATATATATATACAAAATTAGTAAGTCCAAGATTTTACATTAGTATTGTGAAAATTAACATACATATACTAATTCCAAAAAGAAAACAAAATTAAAATAAGTACTATTTACAAATATAATTCATTACAATATATATTTAAGGTTGCCAAATTATTTTTTTTATTTATTATGCTACTTATAATTTCCCTTTTTAAATGTTTATAAGTATTAATTTGAAAAACTTCTAAGTCTAATTGTTTAAAAATTTTAAATAACAATCTATTTTTGTCTCTCATATCAAAATTATTTTTTGGAGGATCAAAACGAATTAGATTATTCCAAACATTTCTAGTATTTAATTCATTTACATTATTTTTTAACTTATTTGACATATAATAGAAGTTTTTCAAAATAGTAATGTACATAATTTTTTCATTAGGTAACATAATGTTATAAAAAATTCTAATATTTAATCATATAAATTACAATAAAAGACCAGGGCTCACCATAAACACTTTTCATGAAATTTTATCTTCAGCAAAACACCACCCGTCCCTCATCAAAGTGTTTTGTTTTTTTTAATTTTTTTTTTGAGAAACTTAAAAATTTCCTAAAAATTATTGAAATCAGTTTGATACAGTACTTATATTTCAAACTCTCAGTGTTATCTTGGATCTTCTCCAAAATACAAGATAACATTGAGAAGTTTATAATGGAGGTTTTGATAATTACAGGTTTTGAATGTATCAATAAAGAAAAAGATAAAAATGTTAATGATTATTCAGTCAAATTATTTCATGAAAAAGTAAAAGAAAGAAATTTAAATATCTAAATTAATAAAGAATTTCTAACATAAGAAAATGATCAAAATTGTTATTTACGTATACATTGTCATATTCTGTTCATATTCCAAATCAGCATACAGGTATACATTGTCATCCTAATCTATGCACACTCATGGACAAAAATATTAGCGCACCAACAAGGAGTCGTCAAAATGAAACGAAAATTTACTTACGTAATGACTACTTTGATATAAGTAAATGATAAGAAAATCAAAGAAAAAGGATAATTTATTTCAGAGAAAAAGGCAAACGAACGGATGAGTTAACACTTCGTTGGACCCCCTCCAGCGTGAATGCACGATGCGATACGATCGGGCATTGAGTCATACAAGTTCTGTATGATGTCTTGAGACATTTCGTTCCATATTTGCTGTAACCTTGCCTCTAGTTCGTTCAAACTCGTGGGATGCCCAACTCGTCGTCCCAAATGATCCCAGATATGCTCGATTGGAGACAAATCTGGGGATCGGGCAGGCCAAGGAAGGGTAGTAACAGTGCGGAGACAGTCTTGTGACACCCTTGCCGAATGAGGCCGAGCATTGTCTTGTTGAAAAATGGCTCCTGGGAGCCGTTGCATGAGTGGCAACACATCTGGTTGCAGGATTTCATGAACATACCGCTGGGCTGTCATGGTGCCACGGAACAATACTAGGGGTGACCGTGTATTGTAGGCAATGGCACCCCATACCATCACACCAGCTGTGGGAGCGGTGTGTCGCTGTACAGCAAAGGCAGGATTGAAGCGTTCACCACGGGCTCTCCACACACGAACACGATTGTCATAACTGCCGAGATTGAATCTGGATTCGTCGCTAAAGACGACCTGGTTCCATTCCGCTGCAGTCCAGTTTCCTCGTGCGCGGCAAAACCCCAAACGGAGGCGTCGATGGGTGGGCGTCAAGGGCAGCACACGTAATGGGCACCGCGATACCAACTGTCCTTCTGCCAGGCGCCTTCGTATGGTTCGAGAAGACACAGCGGCCCCTAGTGAAGGTGCTACCTGTGCCTGGATGGCGGCCGATGAAGCAGTTGGCTGTACGCGTGCATTTCTGACTAAGTGGCGGTCTTCTCGACGACTGGTCTGTCGAGGGCGTCCTGAGCCTGATCTTCGTGTACATGACATCTCTCGGGTCCACTGGTCCCATCACCTCCTCACAACACAATCAGAGCGGCCTAATTGACGAGCTACTCGCCTTGCTGACCACCCAGCTTCCATCATCCCGACGATTCTCCCTCTCTCAAACTGCGACAACTGCGTATACTGTCTTCGAACACGGCGTAATGCTATGTCTACCTCAGCTCTTCCTTTGTAAATGATTCAGCACACTCAAACAAGCTTTGGTTACCTGTTTTATACTCCACAGAGTACGATGTTCAACGCCCTCTACCGGCTATACGTAATGCGCAATCACGCTACATTTCTAATCATTTGCATATCTCCCCGACATGTACCTTCATTGCAAGTTTCGTTACGATCCCGCAATTATTTCTTGGTGCGCTAATTTTTTTGTCCATGAGTATATTTGTTAAGTTAGATCGAAGTTGAATTTGAAACTTATTAGTTGTTGTAAAATGTAAAAAGAATGTTTTGAAAATTTAACCTGAAGAAGATCAGAATTACGATCGAAATATTATTAATAAAGAAGTTCTGAAAGAACAAGTACGAAGATCAGTTATGATATTAACTAGCCGGGTATCGTCGCTTCGCTCCAAAACCCTTGCATATTTAGCATTAAAAAAAAAAAAGAACTTTATTTATTTCGCAAATTAATATTGACATCGGAGAATACACGACTTCCCAGCCCGTTATGGCCTCCTCCGCTTAACTCAGATGTATTGCGGGTTGGCGCCACACACCTGGGGTTGCGCCACACACATTTTTGCACGTATCTTGCAGACGCAGAAACGTTTGTGAATGTCTGATATATCGTTCGATAGAACTTTCAAATACCAACATTTTCTCAATATAACGTTCTCTTCCAACTTTTATAATTTTCGTTTAAATTGAGAAAAAAATCAAAATTTGACCCTTTAAAAGGCGCCATCTTGGAAACCAAAAACGTTTTTCGAAAGATTTTTGTAGAACTTTGTTTGTCATAAAAAGATCTACATTTTTTCCATTTGCATGACCAATGTATCTCTTATAGTTAGGTCACAAAATTGGAAAAACGTAAAGTCTTATGACAGACAGAATAACGCTTTTAAAATATACAATTCTATTAGTTGCAGTAACTGTAACAATATTCATTTCTGTAAATTCTATTAAATATCTAAATATTTTAAAAAGAAATGGAATGAAATGTTTTCTTTCAATCCAATGACATTATAATAAATAATTCTTGTTTTAATGGCAGGTAAACATGCCTAAATAATTTAACAAATGATAACTAAGGAAGGCACAAAGCTAAGCAAAAGGATTTTGCACCCTGAGCTGTGACCTGGGAAAGACTGGGATGGCCCCTTCTTCCTCTTTAAGACTCGTCAGCCAATCAAACTCCAACGATGATAGCCTCAAAAGGTTAAGGAATCCAACAAAGAAGTTTTCTTTCACTTCAATGAAATTAT
>JAFIDM010051976.1:0-48881 GCA_023159025.1 Thereuonema tuberculata | reverse complement strand
TTCTTCCTCTTTAAGACTCGTCAGCCAATCAAACTCCAACGATGATAGACTCAGAAGGTTAAGGAATCCAACACAGTAGTTTTCTTTCACTTCAATGAAATTATAACAAATAATTCTTGTTTTAAACAATTTAACCTGCCTAAATAATTCAACAAATAATAACCAAGGAAAGCACAAAGCTAAGCAAAAGGATTTCGCACCCTGAGCTGTCACCTGGGAAAGACTGGGGCGGCCGTTTCGTCCTCTTTAGGACCCGTCAGCCAATCAAACTCCAACGATGAAAGTCTCAGAAGGTTAAGGAATCCAACACAGAAGTTTTCTTTCACTTCAATGTAATTATAACAAACATTTTTGTTTTGTTTGATATTTTTTGAAATGACTGTAAAAGAATGCAATTTCTGAAGAAGTTAGATTCGTTTTACGGTAATTTTTGATGAATCATTGAGTACGACATTTGCTAACCACTTTGTAAAATGTTGCTTCTTGTGACTCTATTTTTTGCCTTCTACTTTCGTGCTTTACCACTGCAGTTGAAACAGAATTAAGTTTAATTTAATGTTATTCTGTATCGGGAGGATTGTCTAAGCCTTGTCAATTTCCGAAGTAAACGATGATACATTGGCGAGCAATGACATCGATTCAAACTTAAAATTTTCATTTGGTTCATAAATTCAGAAATTAAATTAGTTTGAATGAAAATATATATATCGTTATTTTGAAGGTTATAAAGTAAACTTTCGAACGGTATCACAAGTAATCAGTTACAACAAAAATTTCTTGTACAAAACGATAAAGAAAACATGGAAACATGTTGAGAAAGAAACAATGAAATGGAAAGGGATTGTTTGAAGAGAAGAGTCAAAATACTGTCAAAAGAAACAAAATGTACTGTATTCATTATTTGGTGTTTCATTATTCATTATTTAGTATTGGTTCATTATTTGGTGTTTCACTATTTGGTTTTTCATTATTTGGTGTTGTCTTCCGCTTATAATAGCTTGTGTACCTTTTGTCATTGACTATATTAACTTCTCCAACGTTTCTAGCAGAATGGCTTCCCATTTCTTTAACAAAGTTGCCTCAAGTTGAGTGATAATACTGGGAGCGGATTTCCGGCTCGAACCCTTCTCTTCAGCTCAACCCACATGTGCTCAATAGGATTTAATTTAGAGTTGCGCGGAGTCCATGGTATTGACACCGACCTCAGTCCAGGTGCTGTCGGACGCACCTTGCAGCATGTGATCTCGCGTTTCCGTGTGTTAACTCTGCATACCTCACCACATAGTTGCCTGAAATGTTCCTGATGTAGTCGTCTGCATCAACCCATCTTTGCGGCCATTAACAGAAATGAAGGTCTGTTTTTTCCTCGTGAGAAATCCCAGTCCACACATGCAAGATCTGCCGCCATAGCTCACTTGTTCTGAGATACAGCATTGGGTATAAGGTTCTGCAGGCCTCCTGTACACCAGAACTCTTCTGTCACTGCATTGTGACCACATTCTGCTTTCATCCTACTTTTTCGGATTTGTCCATTGTCTTTTTCCATCGTTGACATTACTATTCGCTTCATATATGAATTATGTTGGTTGAATTGTTACTTTTAACTACATTTGAATCCTTTGGATACATCGTGGTTTAACTTCTTTATCAATATTCCAATATAATACTGCTTCACTAACATAAATCACATATAACATCTGTATCTATTTATCTTCAATAAATATCTTTACTTTTCCACAATATTAACTTAACAAAGAAGTAATATCATTCGATATACTTATTTATTTGAAACCTAACATCCACATTTCTGCATCAATACAGTAAAGCTGTAATCATATCGATTCATCGTTCTGTTTTTAGACAAATTATGTATCGCCTTTGTGATATCCTACAATCAAAAATATTGTATGAAATTATTGTTTACTAATGCACTATTTCAAAGTATTGTATCAACTATAATTGTTTAACTTATTTCACTTTCACACATTGTTTGAGAAGGAAATTTTAATTATTCCAGGTAAGTTTTATTAATTCGACCTTTAGAAATATTTGCCTTCAATTCAAAGAATTGTTGAAATTTAACCTTGGAATTCAGGCATCACTGTGTCTCAACCAGTCTCAAACAAGTCTAGAGATTTTCAACATTAAGTTATTCATTAGTTGTTTCGATTGTTTTTGTGTTGTTTTGTTTTTGTTTTTTTTTGTTTTTTTGTTATTTGACAGTTTTTAACTCTTATTTATTCAAATTAAATGCCTGTAAATGTAAAGTATTTAAAAATTGTAGATTTCTGGATAATAAATAATTTTCTTTTAGTATAATTAATGATTGTGGGCCCGGTAGCCGAGTGGGTAAGGGCGCATGGCTGCGGGTTGGAGGTGGCGGGAATTTTTCCACGCTTCTTTCTCCTCCAAACGGGCCCTAGGGCCTACCCAGCCCTCTATTGAATGGGTACCGGGTTTCTTTCCCGGGAGTTAAAGGCGGGCGAGCGACGGGCCGACCCCCCGTCCTCAACTTTGTCCCGTAGGTTCTGAACACTGGAGCCTACCCTCCAGCTGCATTGCGCGGTCCTCTGGGCCTGATCGCAACTTTAACTTTAACTTTAATAATTAATGATTATTACTTTTACTCTATTCGAAACATATACCAGAAAAAAAAAAGTAAGAGAAATTCCCTCCCTCCTTGAAACTAATAAATGTCGAGGGTTGTATTACCTCCAATATACAACAACTAAGGATAGATTCAATTTGGTTGTTTCATGGAATCCCTTTCAATATAATCTTTTATAATCTTTTCCCCCTAGTTTTAACCTAGTTTTTAAATCGTTCGCATTTCAAAAATAAAATAATAGTATCCATAATAACAGTATCAATCCATAATACAGTATCTATCCAAAAAAAACCTAAATTTTTTGTAGTATCAACATTATTCTTTAGTTAGTTGAAGTTTTTTTTTCTCTATTGCTTGACACTTTTTAAATCTTACTTTATTTAAATTAAGCAATTTTTAATGTAAGGTGTATTAAAATTGTAAGCGTGTGGAGATTATAATTTTCTTTCCGTTTGATAATGATTATTAAGTATTTATTCTTATCAATACATGTTGCGAAAATGATTCACAAGAATTTCCTTCCTCTTTAAAACTTTTGTTTTATCTCCAACATGCAAGAGTTCAGAATACATTCAATTTGTTTGTTTCATGGGATCACTTTCAATGTAGTCTTTAATGATCTATTCACCCTATTTTTAAAATTTTGTTTAAATCGTCCATATTTAAAAAATTAAATTATAGTATGTGTTCATTCTTAAAAAAAAAAGACCGAATCTGCATGCTGACATTGCAAAGAAAGTTCACATAAAATGTATTTAAGATTGATTTTGGGGCCGCGCGGTTGGCAATGTCGCTAAGACACTGGCCTCTCACCTCTGCGTTCCGGGTTCGGTTCTCATGTGGGTTTTGTTGATGGTGGCGATCCGCGCTGGGCAGGTTTTCCCGGGGTTCTCCTGTTCCCCCTGCATTTCTCACATCATCCTTTATCTGTCTTTCTCTCCGTCTGTCCTTCTTTCCGTGGTATAGTACAAAGGATCTTTCAGGTCGACGTGCTCGGCAGTCATGCCACCCACTTTCAATTAATCTAATTTAAGGTTGATTTTATAATATGTAAAAGTAAAAAAGAAATACCACATCTACGATGACATATCATCGTAAATGCTTCTCCCTATAGTTTTAGCGTAAGCAGATTTATATCACCAAGAGAAAGAAAAATTTTTTACTGATATTTTCTTGAGAATCTATTAAAAAACGTAAATGATTTGTAATTACTTCAAATAAATCATTGATATTACTTATAAGAGTGACGGTAATGAAATTCAATTGAAATTGAGGAAAAAATCGTCTTCTGTACTTGTAGATCTGTCAATTCTTTGTAGGTAGTTACCAATAATCAAAATATATAGTACTGAAATAAACCACTTCTCTATCATATCTTCATAAACATCAAATCAATATTTCAACCCAATGACGGGCCTACTTCAGGATAAAATATAAATACAAAATACAGTAAAGATAAAGAGAAAGAGAAAATACATCTTCTTTCCCTTTCAAATCGCGAGCACACCACTGCATATTACAACAGAGATGACAAAATTTCGGAATGGGCAGGACACTGTATGAAGAACAACCATTGTCCTGACCCCATAGTACACATCGTATTCAATGTTAAAGATGAGGTTAAGCGATTCAAGTTGGAATCTTGTCTAATTAATAGTTGTGAATGTATCAACAGAGATAAATCCCGTAAAGTAAATGCGGTATCCTTAAGTATTTTCAAAAAATCGTTATTAAATCTTTGTTAACGAAACCCATTGGAATTAGATTGGTAAGCAGTTAAACACAAATAATCTAATGAAGATGACATGGGTCATTCTATCTCTTCCAAACAGTAATTACATTGAAACGTAAAAACATCTTTTCATATTGAATATCTTCTTTATGTTGAATATTTGATTCTGTTCTGCAGAGAACTTCTTCAGAATCATAATGAGGACAGCAAAATTCTCATCGAATTACATTAATTTGAAAAACTATATTGATGTTGTCAATTTTCCCTTTCCATAACATTTCGTTCTCTGTTATGCACTGTTCTTTTTACATAATTTCTAATCAATGCCTTCTTTGTATGTATATCATCCCCTCAGTAAAAATTTTCATTTAAAGTTATGGAAAAGAAAAATTCACAAAATGAAAAGAGTTTTTGAAATTAATGAATATACTACAAGATGTATCAATGAAATGATAAATGATTTCTATTAAAGATAGGAAACAAAAGTAAACAGAAACAAGAAAGAACGAAGGATTATAAAGGAGTATTAAAACAACCATTAGGATTTGGTATAACTAAGTCAATAAAAGAAATGTGTAAAGAAAGCAAACTAGTATATTTGTATAAAGCGAATAAATTAATAAATAGGAATAGAAAAAAAGACTCCATGATGAGTACTACGAGATTGGTGTACAAATTACGGTGCAGGAAGTGCAATGAAAATTATTACGAAAATTTTGGAGAGAATTAAATAGAACATAAAAGTGATATAAAAAATAATTGAAAAAAAAGTATCAGTTTGGGAAGATCACTGTAGGGTTACGGGCCGTAATGCTGACCATATAGTTGACATTCTATTCCAGATAGAGATAAAAAAGGAACGGTTAATGTCAGAATCATGGGTGATTAATTTAATACCATGTATGAATAAAATAAATTTTAAAAGTTAGTGTTGTAGCTTATGAATGGTTTAACAATAATATCGGAAGTAAAGAATAAGAAAGATCTTAATAATTTGACAAAAAAGTATTATTATTAAAAATGATTATGTTTTGTTTGTAAATAAAAAGATGTTTTTGGACAAAAATTTAATTCAGAGTTTTAAATTAGCCTATATATTGAAATATTGAAAGTTTTATTTATTCTAAGTTAAGACCTATTGCTAATTTGTATTGAGATGTAGACCAGTAACGAGTTCTTAAAGAGGAAGAGATAATACTAATTTTCCTGTTCTCAGTCTGGTTCTGACGATGTTCTCTGCAAAAGAGATAAAATATTTCTAATAAAGAAGATATTGAATAAGAAAAGATGTTTTTACGTTTCAATGCAGCTATTGTTTGGAAGAGATAGAATCACTCATGTTATCTGTATTAGATTATTAGTGTTTAATTGTTTACCAATCTGATTCCAATCGTGTTTCGTTAGCAAATATTTAATCATTAACCTAAAATAAAATAACAACTTTTTTCAATTTTAAATTGGATATAAATTCCGTGAAAATGCGGTTATTTAATTAAATAAGAGTTACAAAAAATAATCATACAATTATTTACTAAGTAAATTAAATTTGGCATCACAAATCAAAGATATCTTTCAAGTATAATAATATTAATTTGTTAATATAATATCTTAATATTAGTGTAATTCTTTAAATTTAAACTTTATGTTGTTAGATTGACGAGAGAATTCGAATTTAGAAAGTAAAAGTAGAACATCCCTCCAATCACTTCAAATTGTTACTCTCCTCACTTCCATTGTAAAAAACCAATGTTTAATGGTTTAGTGCCTTATGATGTTTGCAACTGCAGACGAAACTAGTAGCATTCTTTGTAATTTTATTTTAATACTGTAACATTGCTCAACTTGATTATAATATTTTCCTGAATTTAACTCTAATGAACAGATGTTAAAACGTTCTTCGGAAATGTGTATTTACAATACTCTAATGTTAGAAAGTTGAATTTTATTGCCGTAATTATTGCAAGTAATATCAGAGTCTTAATTGAAGTAATTACCAATCATTTAAATTTTTTGTTAGATTCCGAAGAAAATATCAGTAAAAAATTTTGCTGGAACAGCACCACTAGTGCTTATGCTGAAACTGTAGGGAGAAGCAGTTATGATGACATGTCATCATAGATGTGGCATGTTTTGTTTACTTTTACGTTTTATAATTTCATTCTTAAGTGTATTGTATGTAAAATTTCTTGGCAATGTGAGCTGCATTATCTGCAATTTTTTCTTTTAATAAACAACACATATTATTATTTTATTTGCTTACAATCAGAAGATATGTTCGCAACCGTTTAATGTTAACCTGAGCAGTACCTTCCGATGCACGAGACTTTTTATTTTTTTTGTGAGAAAATTTTAAGAGGTTTCGAGAGTTGGTCGAATGGGGTTATATTTATTTTATTCTCAATATTCTCTGTAAATTTTCATTTTATCAGTGCTGTATTATATCATACTTCAAAAATTTCTTTCCTAATATTGAAGTCTCTTCTTTCCAAGGAACCACAAGATAAAATTCACCTGAATGAAAAAAATTGAATTTAAGATTTCTGTATTACTTTTATGTACAATTTTTTTCTAGAATTTTAACGCAATATTATTCACTACCTTTATTTTTCAGCTTAATGGTGAAAAATGCAATAAAAATTAAGCACATAAAGGATTTGATAATTTAAGGTTCACGAAAGTGTGATGTATATTTTGTTAAGGATTCAAAGAATAATTACGTTATTATTGAAGAGATTAAAAGGAGATGATACTGAATAATGGACTCCTCATGATAACGTTTTAATAAATTTTGTTGTGGAGGGCATGATTTATTATTATTTGTAGAATTATTTTAGACATTTGAATGTCACATCTTTGTATATTTCTTTTCTGATTTGCGAAAGTACCATCGACAATCGAAAATCAATTTGTTACTTTGCATTTATTGGCTGATTCACCACTAATTGTTTGGTTTCATCGTTTCTAAATAAGGGGGGAGCAAAGTTATTGTACGGAAAATCATGTGGGAATATAAAAAAATATATTTATAAATGTATATAAAAAATATAAAAACAAATAAATGTTCCAATGATACTCAATATTCAAATGATTCTACAAAATAAAAATAAATCCTTTACAACAAATTTCCTCCCTTTAAAAACCAAAAAATATATATATGTAAAATAGACTGGAAGACTGATATTTTTTTCTTTAATATGTCTAAAAAAATTAAGTTATATCAAAGATATAAAAATAATAAGATGAACAAACGTTACCTTCAAGAATATAAAATGAAAAGGAATTGGATCAACAATTATATAAAAAAACCTGAAAAAAATTACAATTACGATAAAATAAATAAAAATATTAACAATTTAAGAAAATTTTGGAATATAATTTTTTTTGTAACAAATAAAAATGACGAAACAACTGTAAATAACTATATGAAAAATACTTGTCAAAGAAAAGGAATAGAATACAAAAGTATTGAAATTATTTTGCATATATAGGAAATGTTGAAACTTGTGATTGCAATAAGAATCTTACAGAATCATGTCATATAAATAACTCCAATTCAATTGTTATCCTATCTCCAACTATAAATGATATTGTGGTGATAGTTTCGTCGTGAAATGAAGTTTAGACTTAATCTAGTTGGATCTGAACTGGATCTGTTTATTTTGGGAGAGCATGAGTTTAAATACCCTTATGTACAGTGATTGCTGTTGGTTGGCGTGCTTTACAATTGATTGGGGGGATTTAAATAACACGTGATCATCAACTGTTTTTTTAACTCTAACTTTAAATTATAGTGAATTATGGGAAGCACAACAACGGAAAGAAATTGAAAATAAACAGTGTTAACGGTTAAATTAAAGAGTATAATAGATTGAATGCTGATTGATAGAACACTAAGAATAAATAGAATAAAATAGAATAAATACAAATATAACTATAAAAATCAGCACAATATCACAATTTATCATCACAATATAATAGAAGTACCAGTATAAACATGAAAAATAAGAACTCATTGGTCTCGATAACTTTATGGTGAAAGATATTAAAAAGCTTGCAAATAACCTTGCAGAGATTATAGCTATCTTAATAAATAACATAATATCTTAAGGAATTTATCCTTTTAAAAGGAAAGAATCGATAATGGATACGAACAACTATAGACCTATATCAATACTTTCGAATCTCTAAAAATTGCAGAAACTTATATCAGAAATTCATTAAAGAAATTCATAGAAAAAAAAATCAAATCATAAATAAAAATAAAAATCCGTATCAAAAAAATAAATATCACCCTACTATAAGAACACTTGAACGAACTTTTAAACAAAAACTCAAACAAGAGTAACTCCATTTTAATCATTTATCTAGACTTTTAAAAAAGCTACTCATAGTCTCGACCAAAGAAGAATATTACAAGAACTGCGTAATATCAGAATAAAAAGTTCATTGAATACTTAACTAAAAAACTAATTAAAAAAACGAAATTTAAAACAAAAATAAAACCTAAACTAAACAAGATGTACAATTTAAAAAAAGGTGTGTCACGAGGCTCTACTTTGGATCCATCTTATTCTTAATGTATATTAGCACAATCTACAAAACTTTAAAAATTGTAATGTTTTCGCATATGCAGATGTCCTGCAGATGACCTTCAAATAACTGATAATAACTGATAGTTTTTTGTACTGGTATCAATAAAAGAAATATGAATGACATACAAAAAAAAAAAAAAAATAAGAGCCACAAAATATAAGGCTTGTTTTATATTTTCTTAAATGGTTTTTATTTTATGTCTCAAATTTGTTATTCAATTTTTGCAAAAATAAAAAAAATTAGGGGCTTTGCACACAAAATATAAGGTTTGTTTTATTTTTTCTTATATTGTTTTTTATTTTATGTCTCATATTTTTTATTTAATTTTTGCAAAAAAAACAACAACAAAGGATTAAAAGATATGTCTTTTTTGGATTGGTAACAACTTAAATTTTTGTTTTTATGAAAAAATATATGTATATTTTAGTGATTTTTTTAGGGTGCAAAATGGAAAGAAAATTGTTTTTATGTTTCCATAATAGGCATTAAATTCAATCAAAGGCAATAGAACAATTATGAGTCAAAAAATTTAGTTAAAATGTGAAAATCTCTTCTGTGGCTTATGTAAACTTGTGCTCCATTTGGCAAAACATGGCGGCGGAAGCGTTACCCAATAGAAAAGAAGACCTCCGTTGGCCAAACTGTAGTCTTTTATTTGATTCAGGTGCTGTTCTTTTGTTTTCTTGTCTCTGTTTGGTTTCTTCAATTCATTTCACAGCACGTTAAACTTTGGATTTTTTTGCCTTATTTTCTCGATTAAATATTTGTTAACGAAACCCATTGCAATTAAATTGGTAAACAATTAAACAAAAGACATCTAATAAAAATACCTGAGTCATTCTATCTCTTCCAAACAATAATTACATTGAAACGTTAAAATATATTTTGTTATGTAATATCTTCTTTATGATCAATATTTGATTCTCTTCTGCAGAGAACTTCTTCAGGATCATGATGAGGACAGGAAATTCTCGTCGGATAACATTAATTTCAAAAACTTTTTTGATGTTGTCAATTTTTCCTTTCCATAACATTTCCTTTTCTGTTATTTACTGTTCTTTTTACATAATTCCTCATCAATGCCTTCTTTGTATGTATATCATCCCCTCAGTGAAAATGTTCATTTAAAGTTATGGAAAAGAAAAATTCGCAAAATGGAAAGAGTTTTTGAAATTAATGAATATACAACAAGATGTATCAACGAAATGATAAATGATTTCATTAAAGATAGGAAACAAAAGTATACAGAAACAAGAAAAAACGAAGGATTATAAAGGAATATTAAAACAACCAATAGGATTTGATATAACTAAGTCAATAAAAGAAATGTGTAAAGAAAGCAAATTAGTATATTTGTAAAAAGCGAATAAATTAATAAATAGTAATAGAAAAAAAACAACTCCATGATAAGTACTATGAGAGTGGTGTACAAATTATGGTGCAGGAATTGCAATGAAAATTATTATGAAGTAGAGCAACAAACATTAGAAGAGACATTATTAGAACATAAAACTGATTTTAAAAATAATAGAAAAAAGTATATCAGTTTGGGCAGATCACTGTATTATTACTGGCCGTAATGCTGACCCTATAGTTGACATTTTATTCCAGATAGAGCTAAAAAAGGAACAGTTAATGTTAGAATCATGTGTGACAAATTTAATACCATATATGAATAAAAATAAAGTTTTAAAAGTTAGTGTCATAGCTTATGAATGGTTTAGGAATAATATCAGAAGTAAAGAAAAAGAAAGATCTTAATAATTTAACAAAAAAGTATTATTATTGGAAATGATTATGTTTTGTTTGTATATAAAAAGATGTTTTTGGACAAAAATTTCATTGTTTACTCAGAGTTTTAAATTAGCCTGTATATTGAAATATTCAAAGTTTTAATTAATCTAAGTTATGACATATTGTTAATTTGTAATGAGATGTAGACCAGTAACGAGTTCTTGAAGAGGACGAGAAAATACAAATTTTCCTGTTCTCAGTCTGGTCCTGGAGATCAAAAGAGACATCAAATATTGATAATAAAGAAGATATTAAATAAGAAAAGATGTTTTTACGTTTCAATGCAGTTATTGTTTGGAAAAGATAGAATGACTCATGTTATCTGTATTAGATTATTAGTGTTTAATTGTTTACCAATCTGATTCTAATCGTGTTTCGTTAACAAATATTTAATCATAAAACCGAAATAAAATTACAACTTTTTTCAATTTTAAATTGGATAAAATTGAGTGAAAATGCGCTTTATTTAATATGAGTTACAGAAAAAAAATCATACAATTATTTACGAAATAAATTAAATTTGGCATCAGAAATCAAAGGCATCTTACAAATATAAGAATATTAATTTGTTAAAATAAAATCTTAATATCAGTCTAATTATTTAAATTTAAACTTTATGTTGTTAGATTGACGAGAGAATTCGAATTTAGGAAGTAAAAGTAGGACATCCCTCCAATCATTTCAATTTTTACTCTCGTCCCTTCCATTGTAAAAACTCATGTTTAACGTTTCAGTGCCTTAGGACGTTTCTGTGCAACTGCAGAAGAAACTAGTAGCATTCTTTGTAATTTTAGTTTTAAACTTTAACATTTGTTCAACTTGATTGAAATATTTTTCTGAATTTAATTTCAATGAACCTATGCTAAAATGTGCTTCGGAAATGTCTAGTTACAACACTTCAATGTTAGAAAGTTGAATTTCATTGCCATAACTGTTACAAGTAACGTTAGTGTCTTAATGACGATCATTTAGATTCTTTTTTTTACATTCTCAAGAAAATATCAATAAAAAATTATTTTATGTATTAAACTGTTGTGCGCTTACCCTAAAACTGTAAGGAGAATTTTATTTTTTAAACTGTCACATTTCCTCAATTTGTATCAAATATTTTCCTGAGTTTAAATTTAATGAACATAGTTCGGAAAAGTCTGTTTATAAAACTTCATCATATATCATCATATAAAAGAAAATAGCGATATATATCAGCAATTAGATCATGATTATTATCAAGAAGAAATTATCCTGAAAATTAACAAGAATATTAAAGATCTTCGAAAGAAACATAAATTAATTAAGGACAATGAAAAAGAATTCATAACTGAAAATGCAATGTTTACGAGAATCAATATGCTACCCAAAATTCATAAACCTAAATTACAAAATAATATGTACAAAGCCAGATCAATAATAAATTGTCAAAGTTCACCTATTGAAAAATGCTCGAAATTTATATTTCAAGCATTGAAGTCCTATACAAAACATGCAATTGGCTTTGTAGAAAATCCCAAAAAAATAATAGAAGAAATAAAGGCATTAAAAATTACAAATAAACACAAGATGTTCTCGTTAGATGTATGTGATTTATATACATCTCTAACTAAAGATATTGTGAACAAAGCTATAGATTTTGTCACAAACAAAAAACCACTACCCTCACATCATAATAAAATAATAATAATTGGCCTAGTTAATATAATTTTCGAAAACCAATTCTTCATGTTTCAGAACAATATATATAAACAAAATGTAGGCTGTTTCATGGGTTTAGCTGCATCGGGATGTTTGGCTGACACCACGATGCAGTACATAGAAAACTTAGGCAACGCGTATATCAAAAGTAGCCTATACTATAGACGATTTGTTGATGATTGCCTCTTCATAACGGATAAACACAATCCTTCCACTATAAATGAAATGTTTAATCAATTATCCACAGAATTGAATTACACTATAGAAGAAGAAGAAAATAACAAAATCCCATTTTTAGATATTCTTATTTATAAAGAGAACAATCAACTCAATACAACTTGTTATAGAAAACCTACTTATTCTGATAGAATATTAAATTATCACTCGGATACACCTGACAGCTACAAATATAATGTAATAAAAATGGTAATTGATAGAGCTTTCATATATTCAACCAAAAAAACTGACCTAAATAATGAGGTTACATATATAAAAAATTTACTAAGAGAAAATGATTATCCCAAAACATATATAGAAAATAATATAAAAAAATTTTTTCACAACATATATAATCCTCCAATAAAAAATTATAAAAACCAAAAAACCAACTACATAAAATTTCCATACAAAAAACAATGGGAAACTAAGTTTAAAAAAATATTTAACAACACTAATGTCCAGCCTGTGTATGTTTTAAATAACAAATTAGATTTTAATAAAAAGAAAAAAAACCCTGAAGCAAGATAGAAATGGAATTATATATAAGGTACCATGTAAAAACGAAAAGTGTTTTTACATAGGAGAAAGTGGAAATTCGTTAAAAAAACGATTATATAACCACGACTATGCTTGCAAAACGTTTAATACGGATGCCTCTATGATTTCAAAAAATATGTGTAGTAATAGCCACATCCCAGACTTTAAAAAAGCTATTATTATCGACTATGAAAAAGACGATAAGAAAAGAAAGATTAAAGAGACAATTTTTATTAATTTATCAACATCCTACAATAAAAAATTATCAAACAACCATGTAAAAAAATATTGCTCAAATAGTATTTTTCAGAAAAAACTTCGACGTAGGATGGAAAACCTAAGCAACAACAAAGAAGAAACAACAATCAACAATAGAGGACTACAGATCATATCATGAAAATGGACGATGTTGAACAAAACTTCTACAAAAAGGAAGTAAGAAGACTCATCAAACATCCCTAAACAGGAATAGTTGACTACCCGGAATGAATCATAGCTGACAACGTCTGAAAGACTGCAACGCCATTCAACTATAAACTATATGATTGGACTAAAAATTGAATAAATTAAAAAAATCATTATATAAATCATGTTCTTTCCAATGTTACACCATCTTGCTGATGATGGAGGCCATGTGCCTTTGAAACGTCCAAGGACTTTTTTTAAATTTTATGCGTATATATTTTATTATTTTTGTTGCGGAAAAGGTACAGCATGCATAGTGGTGTAGCAAAGTTAGAATAAACAGAAAATACAGCTGTAGTAAAAATTTAAAATTATTTATTTCCGAGCTCATCTAATAAATCTCTTGGATCAATCATTAAATGTAACTATACAACGATACTGTTCAGACAATAATGAACATCCATTAAGATTCTCAATGTATAGTTTCAAGTCTAAGTTCCTCACTATAAATCACCAACTGAGTATATTGTGATTGAATAATCTCTGTATTACTCCCTTGTCACAAATCACAAATTAATTGTAATAGTTCACTTGCACAATTTAGTTGCACTGTTATACTATAGCACTTACTATAACACAATGCTTCTTGCAAATTAATACACTAATACACATTACGTGATAACACACTTATTCTTCCTATATCTGCTACTTTATATTGTCACATATTTCACTTGTATGATAATAAATATTTATATCCACTAATGGCACTTAAACTTTCATCTAGTATGAAATATTCTTTTAATTAATTTCGAGTGATTGCTAAATGGTAATGTACACAATAATTCACCGTATGCGGAACTATATCAATACTTTAAGTATTTCCACAAATTCACTATTTCCACTAAAAGTACTTGAATATCATTACTAGTTGATTCTTCTCTTTTAATGACCGCTTTCGATCCTAGATAGCACTCTGCGTTGAGGAACGCTTTTACTGTTAGTTCATACTCCGCGTTGAAGAACGCTATTCCCATCCAAAATGTAATAATAAAGAGTACTTACAATAAAGCTGACTGCGGTGGTTATTCATCCTTATGTGAATTCATCCTTGAGTATCCACTGCCAGTCTTCAATCGTAGTTGAATCCAAAATTCAATCCTTGGTTTGTAACTGCCGCCTCTGCTCCACTTCCAATTGCATCGGCCTCCCTCCGTTATAATGAGTCTGGTCGGGCTTCAGGTTATCACGGAGTAGTACGATTAATATCTACCAATTCCATTGGCTCGAATGGGAATTAATTCGAATTAATATCTTCCTTCAATTCATTCGAAAAGTTCCATGCTTCTTTCTGTATCCATTGGTTTCTTTCCAATTATTAATCCTTATGACAGTCAGGTTCGTGCTCACTATATACAGGTAGGTAATTCTCGCTTCGTTCTACGAAGTCTCGAATGCACTTTTCGCATTGATTATATTACAAATAATAATTACACAAAAGTTCTCTTTTGTCTTCTTAAATTAATAATAGTTATTTCTTTCCTATTGAATAACTTATTCTGAGTCCGTTAGTTGTCTTCAATAACCGTGTAGGCGGAATTTATCCTCACCGCTGATTTCTTCGGTCCAATCTGCAACTATTACTTCAAACGGAAACGTCTTTCCTTTCCTCGCTACCTTATTAATTTCAAAGGCTTCTAGTTTTACTAATGAGTTCTAAACTGCTATATCTTCGGACTTTAATATTCTGGTACTGTCATCTTTACTTCTCCCTAACCCGTCAAGTCATAATCACTCGTCTCCACTGAGATCTACTCTCGTCATCAGTCATTGAGCACACTCTCGCTTCTGACTTCACATTCTCATTTTTCCTCACTTCTGCTACTGGACTTTTTGCGTGAGAACCCCGGAAATGAACGTCGCTTCCTTTTATAATCTTTATCTCGTCACGTCAATCCAAATATTTAAATATGCAAATTATAATCCATTACTTCTGTTTCAACACTCAGAGAAAGAAAAAAAAATCTTTTCAAGCAATTTCTTTTTACAGTAATTATTTCCTCTTTCAATAATTACATTTATAATTATTACTACAAGTTCGCAACAATTATTTTTATTAAGATTTTAAATACAAAATTTTTTAATTGAACAAGGTAATACAACAAATTTAATAGGTCATAATTGTAAACAACAATCAAATTTGTTGTATTACTTTGGTTTTTCAAATTGTTAAAACAATTAAATTTGTTGATAGATCATGTTTTTAATCAATTGCTGCCAGCTTATTCTTAATCAGTATGTGAAATGTTTATATTATTGACTTGAAAAAAGGAACATGTACAGTTCCTGAAAATTTGTCTCCTGTATTAGTATTTTAATAAATATTAAATACTAATGTTTATGTATAGAAGAGTGTGTTTTTATATTAAAACAATGAATTTTTTTTTTTATTTCTATTCTCAGATACATAATAAAATTAATTGGAGGGTATATCTAGACTAGCGCTATGTATCCTTACGCTGGTTCTAAATATAATAAATAATAAGAAAAGTGTATTCTATATTAAGCTAATACAAATCTATTATTGTTACTTGGAGAAGTGATCAGAAAAAAACAACTTAATAATGTATGCTGCATATCAGTGTAGTCTTCAAATATATGGATACGATACATATATGGATCTATGTTGTGCTTTATCAGATCTGTTAGAACATCTGATTGGAATCTCAGTCAGGCTTCTCTTCATGACTTCCTCAAATATTTCTTTGCTCTTAATAGACTAAATTATGCACGGATGATTTCACTGTATCTTGCTGAGATGGATGTATTACAATTAACAGATCCAGATATCTGGAAAACCTTCTTAGAGGAAAAATAGGTTGTCAATCGTAACGTTGTATCCTTCTGTGCCCTAGGTGCAGATGAAGCTTAGAGCACCAAAACCGAAAATTGAAAGTGCAAGGAGGACTGATAGGTATTACACAAAATGATAATGCCAGAAATCGTTTCATCCTTGTAAATCCCGAATTGAACAAAACTTCAAATGAGACGGAAATGTTGCTTGAGATGAAAACTGTCGGGCAGACAAATCACCATGGGCTTCTAGATAGTGATGTACACTTGCAAGCCGACTATAAGTTGTTCCAAATGCGGAGAAAATCAACATGTTAGCGACTGTCACTCCTGAGCTATTGTACAATGTTCTAACTGTACAAGATCTGGTCTCTCGGATTATAATCATCGTGCTGACAGTTAAGAATGCATTTGTTATAAACGAGCACATCTGGCAATGAGAAAACTTATTGCTTATAAATTATTAAGTTTTGCCTGTTTAATATGGGAAAGGGCTGGCAGCCTTGTACGGAGCTGCAAATTTTGCTCCCAAATTTTGACTTTTTACGTCTTCAAGAGCCCTATTGTGAATTATGATTATAAACAAAAAGTATCTCCTTTTTGGATTCATCCAGCTTTTGTTAAATTATCTATGAAAAAGTGGGGAGTTAAAGAACTTTCATTTAATACAAAAATTTTCCCTCATGGTTCTAAGGGTGAGGGCCGCGTTGGTTCCTCTATTGTCTTCAAAGACCCACATAATAAAACTTTTGATATTTATCCGCAACGTCTCCCAGACGACTCGTTTTTCAGACGGAGTCAGGAGCTATCTTTCATGCTGTAAATGTGTGTCTTTACCTAGGGTCAAAGAAACATTTAAAAATCGCAATTATCTCTGATTCTCAAGCTGTCCTGAGAGCAATCTCTCATTGCTCATTTTCGCACAAAATGATCAGACACTTTTATGTAAATATCAGGGAACTTTTAAATCATTGTGTTGCGATACAGTTATTTTAGATCAGGGGTCACATTGGCATAAGCGGTAATGAAGAGGATGACAGAGAGGCCAAACGAGCTTCCTCGTTGGATGAAATCTCCTTTCCCTGCCCTTTGCCGCGGTCTTTGTCTCACCGTATTAGATATATTGATCAAATATCCAATTGGCAGAAACAGTGCACTAATTCTTATAAGAGTAGACCACTTTTTAAGATTTATTAATAGGGTTAATGATGGAGTACTTTTTCGGACTTGATCGTTAGCCAGTTTTTAACTAGGCGTGGGACTTTTAATTCTTATCTTTTTAGATTTATCCTTGGATATTTCCAAGTGCGGACTTTGTTTTCTCTCTGAAGACGAAGATCCGGACCACGTCTTATGGCGCTGTCCGGATCCTGGTCTTACAAGAGTTAGGAGCCATTTTAAATTGTTGTTTTGTAAGAGGGATATCCATTCCCATGTTCTTGTAAAAGGGTAAAGAATTGCCATCAGTTATTTTTAAATTTTGCTCATTGTTTGAATTGCCCCGTTTAATTATTTGGTTTCTTCCTGCACTGGGTTATTTTTAATTTGTATATTTTGTATATTTGTATATTTGTCATACAGAAATAGGATTTTATGTTTGAGGATCTGACTAACACAATGTATTTTTTTTTCAATCGCTCGGTAGTGGCTGCCGAGTGCGAAGCCTTCTTCTGTTTTGTTTTTTAATTGGGGACATTTGTTATGTTTGTTTGAGTTGATTTGAGTAGAATAAAACCACTAATTCCGCACGGCACGAGTTGAGATGCTTTCAATTTGAATTTTTTTTATTTACCATTGTTAAAAGTATCAATAGTATAAATCTATTCTCATGATAAGTTAACACCATCAAGTAATCCTCATTGAGAATTGGTCGAATGGCATCATATTTATTATTTGTCTCAATATTCTCTGCAAATTATAACTTCATCACTACAATATAATATCATAAATTGCCTTTCTTCCTACTCTTCTTTATCCAATGCTAATTCTCTTGTGAAACTAACAACATAAAGCTGATATTTCTTACAAAGAATAAAACTGATACTACAATTTAATAATATTAAATTGACTTTTTTTCGGAATTGTAAAAAGATATTAATATCTAACCACTGAATGTGTAATATATTAACGACAATAATTGGAATTATTAGAAACTACTATCTTTAAATTAAGCATTAATGATTTAAGGAGTCATAAATTATAAATTAAATCCAATTACTCAAATTTAAAATGACAAGTTCTTATCATTGTAAATGGAATATAAATTCAGTGAAAATGTGCTTTTTTAATTAAGTAACAGTTAAAGAAAAATCACACAATTAATTATTATAAAATAATGTAGGCACCACAAATCAATATTACACTGATTTAGAAATTATATATCTTCTAGGCTTCAAATTCAACTTGAAAATTTCAATCAACCTTTGAGTTGTTACGAACTACTTCCGTTTGTCGATGGTTCATCACAAGTCAGAGACTAAAACCTTGAAAGATGTGATATTAAGAATTGTAAAATAATTACGTAAAGAATAAAGAATCTTAGTTATTGGCTTTTAAAAGTTTAACATTTTTAAGAGTTTTAATGAAGACTCAATTATTCAATATCACCTATCACACTTTTTAATAATATCTTAATTGTTTTTTTTTAATCCGAAACGAAATATTTATTTTTAATATAATTTTATTTCTATTTCTATAAATGCTTTATAGTAGTTATTTCGCAGTAATTCTTCATATTTAAAATATAACTAACAGTAAGGAATAGAAAACTATTCAAAAATCTTTAATTATAAAAATTGAAAAGGAATTTCTAGACAAATAAATAAAATGGGACTATATTCCAACTACTCTCGACTAATGAAAACAGTCCCATTCTGTTTCATTGTCTAGAATTTCTTTTTAATAAGTTTTTAATCGAAGTTTAAAATTGAATAGATTTGTATTCTTTCCTGTAAGATTTAATAAGAAATATAAAGAATTACTATGAAATAGTAAGTCTCCGCTGGTCGCAATGAATTTTCTGTGCGCATTAGTTATGAAAAAAAAAGGCGCCTAAAAATGTTTAAACACATTAAAAATCAGATATGACATTAAGATTTACAAAGTAATTATGTAAAGAATAATGAATCCTAGCAATTGGCATTTAAAAGCTTAACACTTAACACTTAACAGTCTTAATGAAGACTAAATTATCCTATATCTCATTTCAGACTCTTTAAGAATAATCTAATTGTTTTTAATGAAAATAGTCCCATTCTGTTTCGTTGTCTAGAATTTCTTTTTAATATGTTCTTAATCGAAGTTTCAAAATGAATGGATTTGTATTCTTTACTGTTAAATTTAATAATAGGAAGAATTAATATGAAATAACTACAATGAACTGTTAATAGAAATGGAAATAATATTATATTTATCATAAATATAATTTATATTTATTTATAGAACATAAAATAAGTTCTATAAAAAGTTAAAAAAGAAATATGTTTTATATTTTCTTTAAGTTTGCATTCTCAAATCTCTTGTTTATGAAACATTTTCCTCATTTTTCACCATTTTTCAGAAAAAAAAATTAAAAACACAATCTAAAAGTTGTCAAATCAATTTTACTCTGCAAAATCAGATGCAAATTTATATAAAGTTTAGAATATATGAGAGTTTTTGAGTAGCATGAAACAAGTTTCTGTCTTGTGTCCTGAGATAGATACTGAGGTGGTTTCCCATTTGCCTTTCTCAGGAAATCATTATGTTTATGGCTTCAAATCTGAAGAGAAAGAGAAGAAGAAACAGACAAACAAAGGAAAGGAAGTAAAAATCCCTGCCAGTTTTGTATGTATGTATGTAGTGGAGGTGGGTGGCAGAAGCCAAGCACTGCGACCAGAGGTCTATTGTACTATCCCACGGAAATATGGACAGATGGAGAGAAAGACTGAGAAAGTATGGTGGGAGAAGTGCAGGGGAAATGGGAGAACCCCGAGAAAACCTGCCCAGCGCGGATCGTCCACCATCACGGAACCCACATCAGAACCGAACTCGGGACTCAGAGGTGAGACGCCGATGTCTTAGCAACAACGCCAACCGCGCGGCCTCCCTGCCAGTTTTAATGATGAGCGATATTTCAAGAATTGTATTTTTTTTTCACTGATATTTCAAAAATCACAGCCAGTAACAGATACAACGAAACTGTGACTGATTGAAAATATGATTTCACGAAACAGTGGAGACATTGTAACGGACCTACAACTGTAGGAGGAATAAACCCATTACTAGCAGTTGTAACGCTGAAGAAGTAAAATTGAAGTACTAAATAAATCGTGCTGGGCCCAAATTAATGAAATTAAATTCTACTAACTCAAGTTAAATGTAGACAAAATTAATTTATTTCGAACTATACTTGAATTCTCTCAACTGGCTTCTTGTTACATACAGTTCATTGACATCCCATAATCCCTAGCAAGGAAGTTAAATAACAAAACAAAATCTATAATCTTATAAGAAAACAACCTAAAAAAAAAAGAACCTTAATCACTCCCTAACTATGATTGCTTAAAGATTTTACTCAAATAGCAATATCCTTATCTCACTACAAAGTAGATACATTATTAATATCTAATACTGGGAATAATTAATAACCAAATTAGATGTACATACCGATAACTAAAGTAAATTTTACCAAAAAACTTTGAGAAGTTTACAGCTTTGGATTTTAAACGCTTACATAAAACATTAACTTACGAAAGAAGCTCTTTAACCCGAACTTCAGATAACTTCTTTAATATAACGTGACACCATTTCACTGAAATTAGCAGTAAACATCATTATGATTAACTGACAATAGTACATACTTCTTCAGCTACTTCTCTTTTTAGGAATACCTAGGCTTTTCACGTACTCACATATATCCTAAATTTTTCCTCGCCCTATATGAATAATTATAAGAAGGAAGGTGGAGGTCAAGGTGGAGATTACCCTTTTTCTACATAGTAGCACTTTTCAGGTTTCACACTTCATTGGTTTCAGATAGTGGACTTTTAGGATTTCACTCTTTATTAATTTCAGATTGTAGCACTTTCAGGATTTCACACTTTATTAATTTCAAATAGTAGCACTTTTAAGATTTCACACTTTATAGACTTTACCTAGGAGAATTTCAACCTGCAGCTTTTAGAAATAACTGCTTTTCCTTAATTCACAGTATTCACTTAAATCACTGAGACTGTAGTATGTTTCAGTTGATCATTACTGAATAAATTCTTACCGATTCAAGAATAACATTCTATATTGTTCCAATTTCTACTTGCTTTGAAGATATTGTTCGCAAACCTACACTACAGCAATGGCGGCTCGTGGCTGTGAAGTTAGGTGAAGAGCTAGTAGGAAAATAATTATATTATATCATAATATATATATTATAAATTATATATATTATATATAATATATATTATAATATATAATATAAATTATTATGATAACTTCCTTCTTATCTAATTATATTTTAATATATCATAATATATATATTATATATAATATATATTATAATAACTTTCTTCTTATCTTCGTCTTTCCAACGTGAAAATGATGTTTCTAATAAAACACACACTATATCTTAAACAGGATTCATATTTAAAATAGCACACCACTGCGAAACTGGCGCGATCCGAAAGAACTTCACATAGGAAGAAGAAGTATATTTCTCAGTTGTAACTTCACCTATACGATGCTATACAGCATGTGACGTCATAGTTGTCATAGCAACCATCGCTTCGGTTTTACAGCTAAGCTCCGCCCTTGAGGTTAAGAAACTTCATAAAAAAGCCTGCTTCACTTGGCTCGGTGCCAGAACAAAATACAAAAATACGTTTCTATTAAAACGAACATACGTCAGAAGGAAAATAATTTTTTCCTTACAATAATTGCTATATTATAAATAAATAATATTGTATTATAAATAATTGGTGAAGTGCCACTTCACCTACTTCCCCTGAATTGCCGCCACTGCACTGGAGGACTAGAAATGACTGATACTTCCCCTATTCCGCTCCGTAATCATAGAGTAGAAGTAATATATAGATTATATTCCTTCAGCAAATAGAAAATACAAGTAGCTCTTTTTGAAATCAATATACTTTTCCAGATTTACTCGGGAACGGTACCCCTGGGTTGTAGAATAGAAAAGTCAGTATATAACTAACAGTTACCTCTAATAGCAAGTTCTGTACTCATGGCACACTTGTCGATTTCCGGCTGAACAAGAACTGTAAATGATGAAGCGCAACTTCGTAAAACTGATATTGTTCCTTGTTCCAAACCCTCAACGTAACTGGTAAAGGTGCGTTGTCAATAACAGGACACCTGCAGTCATTAATAATCTATTTAGAAATACTGCATTTGATAGCTTAGACCTCTTCAGACAACTTGGCAAAGATAGAAACTAATCTTCAGAACCACGGCATTTTCTTCCTTTACCCTGAAACTTCATAATTAGCCCGCAGACTCCTGTAGTTAATATAGGAACACCTTAATTTCTAATGTTCTGCTCGAAGGTTTCGCTGAACATTCCCCTCGCATAATGGAAGAATCTCGTGTCACCACTTAAGAGTTCTTTACGAAAATGTCTTTCCTTGTCCAAGACCGTTAAAACACCGGAAGATATCTGATGCGGTAAAGTAATTCTCCATGGTAAGACTAATCAACTTAATAATTTAAAAAGAATTTAGATGAAATCACCTTCATCTCTCCGTTTTCCACCCGTTGTCACCTCTAACGAAGAGCGAAATGAATGACAACCAAAGTCACAGGCTTCTTCCAAAAGTGAGAGTTTTTTTTTTTTTTTTATCTTTTCTCGAACTTCTCGCGAGAAGGCAAACCCATTCAAAACACCATAGCAACTAAACCTTTTACATAAAGAGCAAGTTTTTCATATTTTTCAAGAAAGAAATCTTATTTATTTTATAATGACTAAAACTAGGGATTTTAAAATTCTCGGAGAGGAATTTTTCCACTCCTGAGACAAGAAGCCAGTAGCAACAGTTCAATTTACTCAATAGGTGGGAGTGGGTTTTCGTTCAATATTATTACGAAATATTAGTACTTTTTCCCCTAAACAAACTATTACACCACAGTTGAACCATGAATTCAACAACAAAGCTCAATTAATACATATTAATGACCAACGATCGCTAGCAGTACTCCAACTGGCGATTAAAATAAAATTTCTATGAAATTCCAAAACCTGGCCCCTTTAATAAGAATACAGTGACCCTGTTAAAGCTTCATCAACTAAATTATGACACTTATAAGCCAGCCTTTAGAATAACTCTTTAGAAAGGAAACCTGAAACACTCTAAAAGAGGGTTTCAACATCTAGTGGTATTATGATGAAACGAATATATTTGAGATAATATAGTATCTATTGAAGAGAAAAGAAATCATTTCGCATAATATTTGTATTCTAAAGATAACAAGGAATAATTTGCGGGACAAAATTTTTTCATTTATATTTTTCATTTATTATAAGAAACATCACGATTCTTAAGAAATAAATGGGACCATTGTTGATTTCGAAGACAATGTCAATTGAATTAAGAAACTTAAGTGATTCAAACTGTGATTTCACGACTTTATCCACTGTCTCATCTTCGATATCAGTAACTCCAGACGAGCTATGATTAAAGGAAAACAGACTGAAGAATACGTCAGGTAAATCGAAACATTCAAACATAAAATCACTTTTAAAAATGAAATAAATGGGTCATTCCACAGAAAACGTACTTTTTGGTTGGTTGATTGCTGTTTTATGGCGCAAAAGCAGCTGCGGCTAAGCTGCGCCAAAACGTACCTTTTAAGAGACAAAAATGTTTAATAAAAAATATTGACAAACAAATCTGAAATTTATTTTCTAAGCAGTATTATTCCTTCTATGAATTATAAAATGAATTGTTACATTGTTTCTTCTTTTTTCATGAAATAAGGAATAAAATAAAATAGTGATATGAACGGAGGATACACAACTGTAACAGAGTATAAGATACAGTAATGAAATCTACCAATATTTTAAAAAGCATAACTCATAATTTAAGCAAAACAAGGGTTGAAATTTTAATTTATTCTGAAACTGAGTGGTTAAATAGAACAACTTATCGCAAAATTGCAGAAAAGAAATTTACCGCTAATAATAAACAAATATTCCAATATCATAAATATGTTATATTAATTATTGAGATAATGATAATAAACAATATAGTATATATACTAAATCAATTATTGAGACTCATAGTATTTAAATAAATGATTTTGTACCCTCTCTTACGAAATTAGTATCCTCCATTCAATGTTAATGTAACGGAGGATACATCTACGGAGGATACACTCTGCAAAATTTCCCTAGTTTGTCATGCTTATTATGAGGTTAGCTCGTGAACATCCGTTAAAATATAGTTGAAATTATCTTAAATACGATTCAATAAGTTCTATGTATTTTCTCAATGTTATTTATCGGCCTAAGTTGAGAACGGAGGATACACAAAGATGAGAACCGTCTTGACAATCCTGAAGAAACTGTTAGATAGAATGTAGTTAAACCACACTATTTTACCCCAAACACAAGACAGAGCTAAAACAAAGCGGCGTCTTTTCCTCTTTCAACCACTCTTTGTGAATACTATTGCCATCTAATGGGAATTTGTTAAAACATCTTCAGAACGGAGGATATAGGGAAAGTCTGTGACAAACATTCAAAACTGAAAACATATGTTCAAGCTAACATTTTCTCATTTTTTTTATGTCGAATTGCAGTTCACCGCTTAATGTAAGAAATACAACGTGACTCACTTATTCAATATTTCCTTAAATTCATGCAATAATTAACCACCCTTCTGACGAAACACTTGTGACACGTAACGGAGGTATACATATCTTCACTGTTGTTTAAAAATTTAATAGAAATAAAATGAAAGAACAAAGAATACCAATGTTCATATCTTCCTTGGTTTGTATTGCTGTTTATAACCACTGAAAGAAGAACTTTGAATATTTCTTAAGTAAATAAGTGCCTTGTACTTAAAAAGGTACGTTTTCTATGGAATGACCCAAATAGTTAACCCAGTGTTTCTCAACCTGTGGGGCGCGCCCCCCTAGGGGGGCGCGATAAAACTAAAGGGGGGGCGCGAGCATATCTAGAAAAATTTTTTATTAAAAAACTAGATTTGGAGTTTTTTTTTTTAGTTGAACAGATAGGTTTGGAGGTTTTTTTTTGGTTGAACAGATAGGTTTGGAGGTTTTGTTTTTTTTCGGGGGCGCGATGAGAGTTGTGATTGAAAATTGGGTCGCAAGTACTAAAAGGTTGAGAAACACTGAGTTAACCACAATTTTGATATTGTGTTACTGTAATAAGTTTTATTTAACTATTTTATAATAATCATTTTTAAACTATTCAGCTTTAGGTGTTACTAATTTCAGATATTTAGTTAATAAATTATTATTGTATTTTTTTAAATTTGATAATATTTTGTATTTAGAAAAAAATATTGCTATAATTAATATAATTATTATTAGTATGATTATATAATTAAACATTGGAATTATTATTTTTAAGAACTCATTCTAAGTTGTTCAATAAATATTAAAAAAAAACATTAAAAATCAATTCTCAATATAAAATATTTTATTAATCCTGTGACTCACTTATAGGTATTATTTTGTTCCAACGAAATCACGTTATGAATCGAATAAAAACATTATTGAATAACTGACTTTAAGATGTATTTTATTTTCTACGTAAATACAGTCCGACAGACGGTTCTTGATGATCCCGAATTTTCGCGATTTCACGTGATTGACTCGAGAATAGCCTCTATCCATGTCTTCTCACAAAATGGCGAGAAAGAAGGCTTATCGACTCCTGGAAAGAAGCGGCCACGAGCAAGCCCATTACTGATGTCGACGATTTTGACCGATGCCTTATTCGCCGCTGCATCCATCGCCTCTACGCTAAAGGTAAAATTCCAACTTTAACATTGTTTCTCTAGCATTTTCCTAGTGACCAGACATTCACAATACTACATTCCTTAAGACCTGCTGAAGAGGCTAATGGTCAAATCTCGTAATTTTCGTGATTCCCGCGCAAACGCGATCATCAAGAACCATCTGTCGGACTATAAATGTAATTTAATATAGAGGAATACATAATTTCTTTATAATCCTTTTAAATTCTTTTTTAATTGCAACAATTTGCGCAAAATTCTTTTTTTCGTAAGGCAATGTTGTGATCATTTAAAAACGTTCTGCTATTAAACGGACTGCTTCTAGTAACACTGATGAAAACTGTGATCACAATCATAGTTTAAAATCAATGATATCGGAACATCACATTATCGCAAATGACTCAGACTGGAATCACAACATGGTAACCGGTAACAGTTTTTCATAAGATTCTCAAGCAGAATTAAGTAAAAAATTCTTTTTAGCATACGTAGTTGTAAACTGCTAACGATACAATTACACGGAGAGGCATTGATGGTGATACGTCATCGTAGATGTGACATTTCTTGTTTTCTTTTACATTTTTTAAATTCGGTTTGAAATATTTTTGATGGGAACTTTCTTTGGGATGTGAGCTGGATTTTCTGCAACTTTTTCTTTTAAAAATGAAGATATATTATGATTTTATTTATTAACTGTGAACGATTCAAAATAAATTTTAAAGACGATAACAGACAATATTCAATGAGATTTCATGAAACAACTTTCGTGATTTTTTTTTGTGGAGGGGTAACTAGAAATTCATGAGACTTTTGATAAGAAGTAAAACAGGGATTCAGTTATTTTAACTGTTCTTTAACTATGAGAATATAAAAGTAGTTGTTGCTGTTTCATATTTTTTTTGTAAAGAATCAAAAGACATTATCTGCAATTTTTGTTTTTATCAAGTTTCCAGTAGCAAAGTGAAAATGATGAAATCACTCGGTCTGTGTGTGTATTTGTGTTACTCCTACAACTGGATTTTTCAACATCATAAAACAATAGGCGAAGCAAATGTGCGAAGATTGCCCAGGGAAACCTGGGCTGTATTTGGTAGACGTAAACCATAGACTATATGATATTTAACGTTTTTGTCCCTTTGGCTGGCCAGGATGGATATCTGCAAGCCAGACTAAGCCAGGCGAAACTTTTATGATTATTTTATATGGAGGTATCTCAGAACCTCTGCATGTGATCTCTTGCGCAAGGTACTCTTTACCCAATCAGCAACGAAAGCAAGGTCCAGTCTCGAACGTTTAGCCCCAACCGTAGATGCAGCACGTCTTCATGTCTTACGATTTTACCTTAAGATACAGCAGTGCTCAGGAATGCGAATGCTTGAGTGGGGGTGGGTACCTACCCGATTCGGCCTTTTCCCCAGCAAAATGGAAAAGGATGCAGCTCCTGAATCCCTCTTTAAAATGATATCTTGAAACTGCAAGAAAGAATGCTTGTGGTTTCCGGTAAGCAGGTCTTATATGTTATTCTCTGTGCACTTGTTCTCTGGGAGAAGCTTGCGAAAACGTGTCAGACATCATTCTACTTGAGGACAGCAGTGAAGAGGAAGACGACTCGCCATCTTAAATAACTAACTTTCCTTATGACGTTATAGACGATTTACAACTTCAGCTGGATGAAGAGGACAGGGAGCAGCACACAGGGCTTGAAGATATCCGTCCTGGCCCGCCAAAGAGACAAAAACATTAAATACTATATATTCTATGGTTTATGTCAATCAAACACTGCCTAGATTTCCTGGGCAAACTTCGTACATTGTTTCGCCTATTTTTTATGATGTCAAACTTTTTAAACCCTTTAGTTGAATAACTGTATATCCTTTACTACATGTCGTAGAAACATCCGCTTGTGCTTTCTTTATAGCAAATTTCCTAGCCTTTAAATTTGTTCCTTATGACGTTTGCTGTATTTATTGGTTTCGGCGATATTCCACAAAAATTGCCGAACAATCGCAATTTTCATATATTTTTGAGAAAATCGTAATGTTTGGGAAGCCTGTGTCTCGGTCACCATTGCAGCTATAGAGCTGGTTTTCGGCTCAAACTGTGACAAATTTACTCTGCATTAAATTTGGAAACGATAATATTTTCTGTGAAACCAACCGTTCAGGAGATATTATGTAAAAACATTGAAAAGGTCCAAAATTTTGATGTTTTGTTCATATCACGTGGCGCGCCATGGCGCGCTGAAGTCGAAAACTTCGATTTTACGGTATAAGCCCAACCACTCGTTTACGGGATTTATGAGAGTCTTCTTCTCTTTTTTTCATGAGTCTGTGTCAAGCTATATTTTTTAGAGATAAATCTTGATTGTAACAGTTCATATTTAGAGTGATGAGGAATGACTCCTTGCATTTCCTTAAAAAGGAATTGTCAACTATTACAAAAATCCATGTAATGTTGAAGAAATTTAGCATTACAGTAACAACCAAAGCAAAAAATACTTTGACTAAACTGCCTGACTAAACTGTACATCTATTTCGAATACAGTTAATGAGTTAATTGAAAAAAAGGGAGTGGTTTATTCTTTACCTTGCCAGCAGGAGCACTGCTTGTACATTGGGGAAACCCGCCGATCTTTGAAGACCCGTGCTCGTGAACACGAAAGGGTCTTGCGTCGAAAGGATCATACATATACTACAGCGCAAAACACAATGGATCTCGGACATACCATTGACTTCGACAATAAACGGATTTTTCGGGATGATTACCAACCCTTTATAAGAAAATTCAAGAAGTCAGTCCTCATCCTTCTACGTATGAACTGTTACAACAAAGTTCTTCAACGATCTTCTTTTTCTCCATTTCGAAAATATTAGACAAATATAAACTCCTCCATACATCACATAAGTATTTAAAATATTTATTAAATACTAAAATAAAAGACAAATTTTCAGGAAGTATACATCTTCCTTTTTTTCAAGTCAAAAATTATCTTTATAAAATATAGCTGAATACAGACTGAAGAAAGAAGGTGAAGAAGATTATTGTAAATCCCAAAGAAGAGTCAGATACTGAGTTGATGGATTTATATATATATATAACAAATTTTGCTCTTTTAAAAAATAGTTACACAGTGTAAACGTTCACCCAAACAAACACAAAAAATCACGTTTAATCACTGGCATTTTCTTAGGCAAGACGGGCCTCAACCAGGGGCCTAAGTGTTGCTAGGTATTGACGTAAAATGTTCGCAGTGCCAATGATGGCTGTCTTTTGTAATTCAGCTGTTGTTATTGCTGGTGCTCCAAGTCTGGTGTAATAGTCCATAAATTTAAGTGATAGTGTTCCTAGTGCACCAATGATGATTGGCAACACTGTAGTTATATATATATTATAATATATATAATATAAAGTTTTAATTTCTTAAATCCTAAGTGGAAATCAATCGGCAGAGTAAAAAAAATCAATCAGTGCTCAGAATCTATTATCAATAAAACCAACACATGGAAATCTTTAACACATTTAATTTGGCGACAGAAATTACAACAGGCTTGTTTAAATGAAGTTTACAGATAATTCTATCTCTTACTAGAATTAAATAAAATTTAATGTCTTTAAATTAAAAGTTCAGCAACGAGGTTTCATTCGGCAAACTAACACATTTACGTTATTCTTTGCTGAAGCTGCTGTCAATTAAATTTATCAATTCCCTTCTCTTCTATGACGACCTCTCTAACATGCAGTTGCAAAAAGTTCTATGTAATTAGAATCCCTATTTTTTTACGTTAGAAATTCTACTGATAAAAGTTCGCCACTAATTTCAACTTTGAAGAAATAATTCGCTGAATTCTATAGATCCAAAATGATTTCTAGTCTCTGATATCCTGTAGCCTAACTTGCTTCTAACTTTCCCATTTAAATAACTGAAACTGTTCAAGTAAAGTTCTACTTACATTAACCGTCGAATTCGAATTTCTTCCTTTTCCGGAGTGAATCGAACTTCGCTATATTGATACCGAGCATTGGTTTTCACTATCACAGAAGTTTTATTACGACATTCGAATAATCTTGATGGATCATGTAAATCTCCCTGGCGTCAATTATCGTCTTTCTACTTTGAACTTTTCTGGATAGGCTTTTCACCTTATATTAGGCCTATCACTGCGTTGTCACAGAAGTTCCCGCTGAAACTGTATCCCTCGGGCAGAATGTATTTCTATCCCTGGTCCAATAATGTTTCTCGACCAGTCTTGTTTTCTTGCTTCTTTCTCTGGCAAGTCGACGATCGTTCCGGTCCTTCTTACGGCAAGGATTCCTTTTTTGTTTCCGACAAAATATATCTTCACTCTTTAATGAGTCAATGAACGGTCCAACCCTTTTTTTTCTTCGGTCCATCAGTGGTCGATCTGGCCTTCTTCTTCAGCTTCCGTTTGCCTCCGTATCCTGGCAAAACTATTTTGTACAGTTTCCTTCGCCTTCGACTTGATGAAATTCGTAATGTCTGCGGGCGTCCTCGCTTTCTTTGCGAGGATGGGAATTGTATCTGACACGTCTCAGTCAGTGAGACATCGAACTGGGCTGCGTCTTCCCTCACGTCTGTATCTTTCGAGGGACCGAACTGAACTGTCTGCAGGCATACTGAAACAATACATCTCCCGTGGGTTAATTTCACGCATCTCGTGCAACAGTCCAGCTAATACTTAATTAAGCTCGTTGATAGCTTAATCCATACGTGCGATAACAATATGTTGACCATGTTACCTAAGCATGAAAAAATGCCGAACTTCGGAACTAACTCAATTTAACTAAATGGGAAAATTAAATTGTCTTTTCACCAAGATTTTGATTTAAAATTTTTGGAATTTCTACAATATATCTATCTATCTGTGTGTGTGTATGTGTGTCTAATCTTATTTTTGTTTTTGTTTTAATTAATATTATTAGGTTCCTTTGGACGTGCTTTGTTACAATCATTGGTGACGATAATCCTGTGCATCCATTTCTTCCATTCCATTAGTACGGAGACGTTACATAAGCTGATGGTGTTCACTTATTCATCCTGATCTCAGGTGTTTCCTGTTTCCGAAACCGGGGGCGCTGTTCCCTATCCATCACTTTTGGAGGGCTCGTTCGTTTCGATTCGTCACAACTTCAATTTGAATATTCTTGTACTTTGTTATTTAACAATATTCTAATATAACTATACTTTTTTTTATTCTAATGTAATTTAAGATAACCACAAATCTTGCTTGGGTGAAATCGATTGTTTTAAGTTGTATATCAGAGAGTTTTATTAGTATAGTGTGCGCGAGTTCCAGCGTCCTCAAGGCTAATCCGTACGTTAAATTTGTTTTATTCATAAAGTGAAACATTCATGTCTAAGGAGGGTTTCGAACCCAGGTTTTGACACATCTGGCGCGCAAAACTCATTTATTGAAGCTGTTGTAATTTCAAGAGTCACATACAATTTAGGTAATGGCCTGCAGGGTACATACAAAATTATTTTGTCAGATTATTGTTGCTATCCAACCATTCCCAGTGGATGCAATTCCCACTTTGAGTTCAGTTAGCATTTTCTAGACACTTTATTTTGCACCATTCGATGACTGAATAAATGACGATAGTATCATATTTCTTTTCAGCATAGTCTGAATTGATATTGAATTGCTTAGATACAGCCCAGTTTTGTTAATGCATTATTTTCCTAATGCAGTCAGCGGCCAACTAAAATCGGAAGAGCTCTTGTATAGATTTTTTTCTTGAAACTCAAAGGAATGAGGAGTCCAACAAATTATAACTTTTTGGGTTCCGACTCCAAATTGGGTTATGGAGAGCGTTACACACAGATACACAAACTGACAAACGAATCCAAATAGTTCCACTTTTCTATTCTCCGTAAGGATCGCTAATAAGAAATTACATTGTAAAGAAAGTACATTCGAAGTTCTTTGACCTTCTTTTTATTTCGATATTGAATTATTAGATGAGTTCAGATGTTTTCAATTTGATTTTCAATTTTTTTTATTTATGAGCATTGTTAAAAGTATCACTACTACAAATCTACTCTCATAATATGTTTACACCATCAAGTAATACTCATTAAGAATTTGCCGAAATGGCATCATATTTATTATTTGTTTCAATATTCTCTGCAAATTATAACTTGATCACGACAGTATAATATCATAAGTTGCCTTACTTCAAACTTATATTTCCTAACCGCGAATTCTCTTGTGAAGCTAATAACATAAGTCTGATTTTTCTTACAAAGAATAAAACTAATATTACGATTTTATAATATGAAATTGCCTTTTAATTGGCATTGTAAGAAGATATAATATCTTACCATTGAACCTATAAAATTAATTACGACGTTAATTGGAATTAGTAGAAAATATTATTTTATAATTATGTATTAATGATTTAAAGAGTCAAAAATTATCAATTAAATCCAATTACTCAAATTTAAAATTAGAAGTTCTTATCATTGTAAATTGAATATAAATTCAGTGAATATGCTTTATTTAATGAAGTTAGAGTTCATGGAAAATCACAGAAGAAATTACTACAAAATAATGTTATATTATTAGGCTTCATATTTGTTGTTACATTTTAAATGGATGACTACTGGAACTACATGCACTTGATTAATATATTATTTTACTTAGCACTATTCGATAGACATAATACACACAATAAACAGCAGTAAAAGTGAAACAGCAACTATTCAACCACAAGTTCTTTCCCTAGTGGGAAGTTCTTCAACTACATAGAGACGCTATACGCAATTATTTTGCATTATAATAAAACGCAATTTCAACAAAATTAAACTTAAAATTTCAATTAACATTGAAATTGATATCAACTATTTCCATTTGTCGATGGTTCATCTACAAATCAGAAACAGAAACCTTCAAAGATATGACATTAAGATTTGTAAAATAATTATGTAAAGAATAATGAATCTTTGCAAGTGATATCTAAAAGTTTAAGATGTAAACTCAACTATCCAATATCTCCAATCAGACTATTCAATAATAACTTAATTATTATTTGAGTCCGAAAGAAATTGTGTATTTTAAATATAATTTTAAGTATATTTTCTAAATCCCATACAGTAGTTATTTCGTAGTAATTCTTCATATTTAATATAAATGTAATAGTAAGGAATACAAAGCTATTCAAAAAACTTAAATTATGAAAATTTAAAATGAAATTGTACACAAAGAATAGAATAGGACTTTTTTCCAAATTACGCTAGGCTAATGAAAAATTTCTTTGTCTAGAATTTCTTCTTAATATGTTTGTACTCGACGTTTTGTGAATAGATTTGTATTTTTTACTGTTAGGTTTAATAAGAAATATGAAGAATTACTATCAAATAACTACTATAAAGTATTTATAGAAATGCAAATAAAATTATATTTAACATACAATAAGTTCGATGGAAAGTGAAAAAAATAATTAATTATATCTTAATTATTTTTTTCAAATTCTTAAATGTCTAGCTTATAAAATATTTTACTCATTTTTCACGATTTTTCAAACAAAAACAAACAAACAAAAACAGACTATAAAAATTCTTAAAGAAATTGTACTTTGCAAAATCAGATGGAAATTTGTAAGAAATATATAATATATTTTGGTTTTCGAGTTTCTGCAGTGTGTCCTGACATAAATACTAACAATCATTTCTAAACTATTCGTGTTACTATTTGAGATATTTACTTAATAAATTATTATTGTATTATTTACATTTCATAATATTTTGTATTTAGAACAAAATATTGCTTTTATTATTATAATTATTAGTATGATCATATAATTAAATATTGCAACTATTATTTTGGAGAACTCATTCCAAGTTGTTGAATAAAAATAAAAAAAAAAACATTAAAAATCAATTCTCAACATAAAATATTTTAGTATTCGTCTGACTCACTTATTGATATTATTATGTTCCAATGCAATCCCGTTATGAATCGAATAAAAACTTTATTGAATAATTGACTTTAAGATGTATTTTATTCTCTACCTAAAATATTGATAAATGTAATTTAATATAGAGGAATATATAATTTCTTTAAAAAATAATTTAAAATGATTATAATCACAACAATTTGCGCAAACTGGCAAATGTTGTGATCGAATCACATTTAAAAACGTTCTGTTATTAAACGGACTGCTTCTAGTAACACTGATGAAAACTGTGATCACAATCCTGGTTTAAAATCACTGATAACGGAACGTCACAATATCGCGAATGACTGTGATTGAAATCACTGTATCGCTTGTGGTACCAGTTTTTCACAAGGTTCTGAACTGAACTGAAATCAGTACATGATAGCTGGTAACAGTTTTTCGTAAGCTATTGAAGCAGAATACAGTAAAAATTTTTAGGTATCTTTTCTATCGCTACCGCTAAAGTTCTATGGAGAAGCATTGATGGTGATACGTCATCGTAGATGTGACATTTCTGGTTTTGTTTTCCATTTTATAAATTCCGTTTGAAATACTTTTTATGGGAACTTCCTTTGGGATGTGAGCCGGAATTGGTGCAATTTTCATTTTTAAAAATGAAGATATATTATGATTTTATTTATTAAATATGAACGATTCAAAATATTTTTTAAAGACAATAACAGACAATATTCAAAGAGATTTTATGAAACAACTTTCACGATTTTTTTTGGAAGGGGTAACTAGAAATTCATGGGACTTTTGATAAGAAGAAAGACTGGAATTCAGTTATTTTAACTGTTCTTTAACTATGAGAATATAAAAGTAGTTGTTCCTGTTTCATATTTTTTTGGTAAAGGATAAAAAGACAAGAAAGAAAAGAAGTTTAACATGCCCAAATAATTCAAAATTAGATATTAATCCCAGGCACAAAGCAAAAGGAAGGATTCGCACCTTGAGTTGTCACCGGGAAGAGACTGGGACGGATCGTTTCGTCCTTATTAGGACTCATCAGCCAGCCAAACTCCTCCGATGACAACTCAGAAAGTGCGCGAGGTGTTAATATCCCGGTTCTCGCACCCGAGAATGAGACCTCCCACCGAAGAAATCCTAACCAAAAATTAAACAAGATATAAAATACAAAAGTTCCTTGTCCTGCATTCCGGCAGGCACAAAAGGAATTTAATGGCGGCAAAACGGTCCGTCCCAGTCTCTTCCCGGTGACAACTCAAGGTGCGAAATCTTCCTTTAGCTTTGTACCTGTGCTTGATATCTATTTTTGAATAAAAAGACATTATCTGGAATTTTTGTTTTTATCTAGTTTCCAATAGGAAAGTGAAAATGATGAAATCACTGATTCTGTGTGTGCGTAGTTGTGTATTTATGTTACTCCTACAACTGGATTCTTCAAACATTGTTTTCGAGATTAGTAGAGAGAGAGGAAATAAAAAATCTCAAACAAAAGCACTGGAATTAAAACAAAGGATTCGTATTCTATTTCCATTAATACGTCATTGTAGTAAAACACTGAAAATGAAATCCAATCTCTATGGTTTGATCCGATTTAACTTAATTCAAAATTATTTCGATTTACTCCATTGCAGTAAATAAAGCTGATTTTTATTTCATTCAGTTTTATTTTAGGTAATGGAAAAATTCGTTCTGTTATATTTCAGAAAATATTATAAATCGAATAATAATGTCCTTTTTTCATTTTTAGTTAATTCGATTACAACAAAAAGTTAAAATAAATTTTAAAGAAAGTAGGCTTTAAGTTCTTTCGAGTTAAATTTATTAAACCGATGTCAAATAATATTCTAGAATTACTATTATCCCAGGGAGGGTCTAAATCGTTGCGAAGTAGGCAACGCGATATTTTCTATCAGAAAATGACGTCACATGGATTGCAACTTGGAAATGTTATTCTATTCAAATAATTAATAAAGTGCTTCATTGTTTGAAAAAAAAAAAACCAAAAATTTTTTGAAAATTAGCGAAATAACATTTGAAATTTTACATTTATAAGCTGTCTGACACTAAAATAAATAAATAAATAAATAAATAAATAAATAGACAAAAGAAACTTTTCAAAGTTAATATTGAGACATAAATTAGAAATTTCACTGTTATTTAATCAAATCTTACAAAATAAAATTAATTTTTAACTATATTTCAATAAAGACCAATGAAAATTTAGAGAAATAAAATGCTAACAACAAAATTGAAAAATAATATGATATAAGTTGTGAGTTTTTTTTTTTGTTAGCTTATATTATAAAAGCGTTATTCTGTCTGTTATTGTCGTTTTACGTTTTTCCATTTTTGTGACCAAACTATAAGAGATAGATTGATCATGCAAATGGATAAAATGTAGATCTTTGTAAGACAAACAAAATGCTTTAAAAATCTTTCGAAAAAAATTTTTGGTTCCAAGATGTCACCTTTTAAATGGAAAAATTTTGACTTTTTCTCAATTTAAACGAAAAGTATAAAAGTTGGAAGAGAACATTATATTGAGAAAAATGTTGGTATTTTGAAAGTTCTATCTAACGATATATCAGTTAATCATAAACGTTTCTCCGTTTGCAAGATACATACAAAATTTTCACCTTTTTTTTATTTAAACAGCAAATCTCTACGGATTCTTTTTAATTGTGTTGTAAAATTAATTTGAATCAATTTAATTGTTTTATCTAATCGTTTGATAATTAATCATTCGTTTGAGAATTATTAATTATTAATTTCTTATATTTTTTAATTCACTTACAATTCGTCTAACTTTAGAAGACAGTCCCCTCAGGCGTTCGGAATGAGAATTTAAAAATATAGGGATGAAAGGGTATTGTTGTGGAATTAAAAAAGGTTTTATATGATCCTTTTTTTTTTAGTATTTTGGAGAATTCAGCTCTTCGGAAATGTAGTTACATAAAGTCGATAATAACGAGGTCAAGCTCTGCAACAATATTGTAATATTTCCTCCCCACCCCTTTTACCTTATACCCTTTCATCCCTATTTTTTTCATGTTCTCAGTACAACTTCTGCGTTTGATTTTGATTTTTCGCTTATTTTCAATTTCAAATTGCATTCGAGTCAAGTGAGTTAAATTTAAATATTACAACATCATCGATTTTGACTTAAAAATTAAATATAGATTTAAAATGCCACCAAGACGAAATCGAAATAATCAGCAAAATGAAGTGCATTATTCTATGAGATTAAGAAACACAGCCGCACGAAATGCCTCCTTTTTCCTCCAAACGGGCCCTAGGGTCTACCGAGCCATCTATGCAATGGGTTTCTTTCCCGGGAGTTAAAGGCGGGCTAGCGACGGGCCGAGCCCCCCGTCCTCATCTTTGTCCCGTAGGTTATGATTACTAGAGCCTACCCTCTAGCCACCTAGCGGGGTCCTCTGGGCCTGATCGCGTCTTTAACTTTAACTTTAATATTTTGTATTTAGACAAAGATATTGCTATTATTATTATTACTAGGGATTGAATTCCTAACGGGACTGAAATACATAAATTTAGAATGAATAAATAAATAAATAAATAAAAATAAATAAATAAATGATTATATAATTAAATATTTCAATTATTATTTTGCAAAACTCATTCCAAGTTGTTATAAAAATATTAAAAAATCATTAAAAATCAATGGTCAACATAAAATATTTTATTGTTGGTGTGATTCACTTATTGCTATTATTATGCTACAACGTTATGTATAATATTGAATAAAAATATTATTGAAAATTGACTTTACGATGTGTTGTATTCTCTAAGTAAAATAAACGTAATTTAATATAGAGGAATACATAATTTCTTTATAATCCTTTTAAATTCTTTTTTAATTACACCAATTTGCGCAAACTTCTTTTTTCGTAAGGCAATGTTGTGATCGAATCACATTTAAAAACGTTCTGTTGTTACACGAACTGCTTCTAGTAACACTGATGAAAACTGTGATCACAATCATAGTTTAAAATCACCGATATCGGGAATTATCAGTGACTGAAATCACTGGATCGCTTATAGCTAGGTGATACCAGTTTTTCATAATATTTTGAAGTACAATTAAGTAAAATTTTTTTTTTTAAATGTGCGTATGTAAATGCTGTCGCTACAACTATAGAGATAACCATTGTTCGTGATACGTCATCGTAGATGTGACATTTCTTGTTTTATTTTACATTTTAGAAACTCTGTTTGAAATATGTTTTAGGTGAATTTTCTTTGGGATGTGAGCCGGATCTTGTGCAATTTTATCCTTTAAAAATGAAGAGATATTGTGACTTTACTTATTAAATGTGAAAGATTCAATATACTTTTTAAAACTAGAGTAAAAACACGATATGAGACAATATTGAAAAGATTTCATAAAATCACCTTATTGAATCTATGATGTTGCATCTATTTATGCCACTTAATCTCTGTGAAAGATGCCATGTATTCACAACGATCTGAAACTGTTATGAAACTGTTTTTTGCTGTAATAATGTTTTCATATAAAAAAACAAAAAACCAAAAAAAAACACATTTTTAAAGATTTATGTGTATCCAAACCATTTTAACGATTACTTCTTTTTTAAAGTAAACAAATTAAAGTGCATTATAACTAAATTAAATATCAATTATAGCGTTACAGTATACAACAATAATTTATCAATTCTTTTAGGATGAAAGTATAAATAATCAAGTTTTAATAATTTATTTAATCACTTCAATGCAAGTGCAGTTCAATTTCAGATATTTGAAATGCAGTAACTTTTTAGTATCTTGTAAACTAATTAATTAGTCAGATAATTAATTGTTTTCTCGGAGTTTTCTCTTTCAGAAATATTAAAAGCGTGGTATTTTTCCTAATGTGCTGTTTTCGAAAATCGGTGCATGACATATAAATAGACAAATATTCCGTTTTCTTTTCTTTTCTTTCTTTTTTTTTATTGAATATGAAAAATCTATATTGTATCTTAACGTTGTCGAATAGAAGAGGGATATTGTAGACTAGAGAAGTTTTAAATCAAGTCAGAAATACAAGTCAGAATAAAAATACAAGTCAGAATAACTAGATCTTTTCAACGTCAGATAGTAATCCCTTTCTAAATCAATGATAAAAATGCTACCTATGTTATGAGTTCATCTCAACTTCGCACAGTGGAAAATTATTGCACTTTTTATATAGTTTCTTTGATATCCTTTAGGTATTTCTTTAACAATTTGGACATATTTCAAGTACGAATACTGATGCTATTGATGTCGTACTTTTTTATTATTTTTTTTATTATTATTTCTATTTTTTTTAAATGATTTACCTAAAAGTCGATTTATTTCATTCCAGCATTCCTTTGGATTATCTATAGAGTTTTTTTGAATTTGTTATAATAGTAATTTTTGTTTCTTTTTGTGAGTTTCGAATTTATTGTTTCTAAAAGTTTTGTACTTGTTATAATATGTTATACTTAATTTATTACTTTTATACTTATATATAATTTATCTCGCTCTTGTTTCTTTTAATTAAATCTTCAGTTATTCATTCTTTTTGAATTCTAATTCTTTCTTTTTTTTTTACCACGGTTGTAGAAACCTCGTAAGATCTCGTTTAATTTGTAGTGTTACGGTTTTTTTTATTTGCTTATTTTATTTCCTTTTTCCTGCTTTTCGCTGACGTCACGTCGAGTCATTACGTCACTTTGTTATTACGAAGTGATCTTTGCCCTGCTAATTAAAATTGTCTCTTCTTCTTCACCATTTTTCTTTTCTTCTTCTCTTTCTTTTCAAGTTTAGAATGGAAGATTTTTTCTGCATGAAAGAAAATATCATACTTTTGTGTTTAAATTTTGTTTGCATTTGGAGTAAATTTTATGCTGTCGAGAATGTTCTGTCATATTTGTTTATGACGAAAACCATGATGACATCATTTTGGAGTTTCGAGACACTTTTGACTTCTGGAAGAGCCATTGGTCCAGCATATAAATACGTCACAAAACGTATTACCGAAATCTAGAAAGAAAAAAAAACATTTTAAATTTCAATCTTTTATATGCGGTTATCCCTTAGGGGTTGAATTTACAAATATCCGTTCTTAGTGAGCATTTAGGTTCTACAGGGAAAAGCATCCCTAAAGTTCCTGGATTCAACTGCTTTGTCTGTACATTGATATCAGTCAGTAGAAGACATTTAGTTCCACCTCCTCTCCATTCACAATTCAATTTTTTGTTCGAAAAAGAAATGTAAATTTTAAAAAATGTATTTTTTCATTTTTGAAGTAGAGTATTGTTTCGAATTTCACGTATCTAGCTAAGTTGTTTTAGAGATAAGAGATCCTTCAAATTTTTAAATTTCCTTCAAATTTTGTGTTTTAAACGCAAGCGGTTTCGGAAGAAATCTATTTTTCTAACACCCTTTTTCACTCAAAAATCCGATCTTACTACGCGCTTACATCATAAGTGGAAGACATCCTTAAAATTTCAAGTTCAGAGGTTTTGGCTGTGCGGGTTTAACCTTTTACAGGATGTTTATAATTAAGCTGATCCTATTCTCAGCTCTAAGGAACGGGTTCTAATCAATATAGTAAAGTTGGGAGAGATGACACATGGGGAGAGATGACACATGTAATGCAACTTCAAGAAGGGTTTGTAGTAGACTGCAGCGCATCACATGACGAAAACCCGAGGCCGGTCTGAGCTTCAGTGTGTGTAGAGCGTCTGTGCTGAATTGATATACGAGATTTTATTCAGTTTTTCTTCCAATGACCAGGTTTCTGCTCGAATTTTCGTTTACTTTGCGAATTTGTTTAGTAAGCAGCCCTTTTTAAGGCATCTTTCGCTACAATTCACTGTGTAAACATGTAAATAGAGTAGGTAAGGTTTTGAACCGGTCACTAGCGTCTTGGGTCGCACGTGGTGGAAATGGCGGTGTCATCTGTCCCATCGCTTGGGTAGAGATGACACACATAAAAAGGGGAGAGATGAAGAGATGACACGTGTCATCGCTCCCCTTTTTTATTCTTTTTCTTTTATTTTTGTCTTTCTTTTATTTTATATTCATTACAATACAATTACAATTTGCGTAATGTAAAAAAAAAATAATTACCACTAAGTTTCTTATAGACTTAAAAACATAAAATCTAAAGTATTTTGCAAATCTAATAAGTGTAAGTGGTTTATTTTGGAAGTCAGAAGGAAGTGGGGAGGAGACCTTGGAGATATCGTCATATATTGGATTTATTTAAAAGAATTTAGTTAAGTTTCTGTTAATATATATGTATATATATATTATGTATATATATTATATTTAATGTCTTGATCAGCAAAGAATTTTATTTTTTATTAAACAGTTTTTTCCAAAAAGTTTCAAAAATATCATTATTCAACTTAATTTTAGTGTTTCATTTCTTATGTTTTCGTAAAAACAAAGTAGTAGCTTGATTTATGGATGTCTCCCATTGATATTCCATGTGGATATCTATCCTCTACTATCCGTGTCATCTCTCCCACAGGTATAGAAGAGATGACTTGAAACGGTCGAAAAATGCTCCGTTTCGGTTAGGTTTTGAACCTAATTATAACAGTTAACACAAGGGCGTGAGTTCTTCTTTTTCTAGCTTCGTTTAGCTTTTTTTCTAGATTTGAGTTTTGCCAGTTCGATTATATATATATGTGTCTGTGTGTGTTTGTGTGTTTCTAAATGATTTTTTTGTTTTTGTTTTAATTATTATTATTAGGTTCCTTTGGACGTGGTTTGATGCATTTACTGCGTGGCGATGATCCTGTGTTATAATTGCTGATTATAAGCATCTAATCGATAAAAAATTAAAATAATATTAAAATTTTCAAAGCTAATCCCTTAAAAATTTTTTATTCTTACAGGACACATAATTAAATTATATTCTTAAGTAACCAGATATCCTGTTTTTCGACTAACATTTCATTTCTATACTAAAATTTTTATCAACTTTAAAACGTTAATATATTATTATTATAACTCCGTACCATTTCTTCTATTCCATTAGTACGGAGGCGTTACATAAGCTGCTGATGTTCACTTGCTCATGCTGACCGTGGGTGCTTCTAGTTTCCGAAGCCGGGGCGCTGTTCCTTGCCATGACTCGTTCGTTTCGATTCTTCACGACTTCAATTTCAATATTCATGTATTTTGTTATTTAAAGGAATGATAAATTCCTTTAAATTTATTTAAATTTATTAAATTAATAAAACTGAAGTTTTTTTATTATAATATAAATGAAGATAGCCACAAGTTTTGTTTGGGTGAAATCGATTGTTTTAAGTTGTATATTAGTAAATTTTATTAGTATAGTATATGCGAGTTCCAGTGTAGTCAAGGCTAATCCACACGTTAAATTTGTTTTAATCTGAAAGTGAAACATTCATGTCTATGCAGGGATTCGAACCCAGGTTTCGACACATCTGGCGCTCAAAACTCATTTATTGAAGCTGTTGTAATTCAAGAGTCACATACAATTTAGGTAATGGCCTGCAGGGTACATACAAAATTATTTTGTCAGATTATTGTTGCTATCCAACCATTCCCAGTGGATGCAATTCCCACTTTGAGTTCAGTTAGCATTTTTTGACACTTTCTTTTGCACCATTCGGTGACGCTGAGTAAATGACGATAGTATCGTATTCCTTTTCAGCATGTAATGTAATGTAATGTAATGTAATGTGGTGAGCGTGGGTGGCTTCACAGCCAAGCACCGCGACCTGAAAGATTTATTGTGCTATCCCACGGAAAGAAGGACAGACGGAGAGAAAGACTGAGAAAGGATGGTGTGAGAAATGCAGGGGAAACGGGAGAACCCCGGGAAAACCTGCCCTGCGCGGATCGCCACCATCAACGAAACCCACATGAGAACCGAACCAGGTACTCAGAGGTGAGAGGCCAGTGTCTTAGTGACATTGCCAACCGCGCGGCCTCCTTTTCAGCATAGTCTGAATTGATATTAAATTGCTTAGATACATACCAATTTTGTTTATCCATTATTTTCCTAATGCATTCAGCGGCCAACTAAAATCGGAAGAGGTCTTGACAGGTTTTTTTTTTAAAAAAACTCAAAGGAATGATGAGTCCAAAAAAATTATAACTCTTTGGGTTCCGACTCCCAATTGGATTATGGAGGGCGTTACACACAACTCACACACAAATACTCAAACTAACAAAGGAAACCAAATAATTCCCCTTTTTGTATTCCGTAAGGGGTCGCTACTAAGAAATTTCATTGTAAAGAAAGTACATTTGAAGTTCTTCGACCTTCTTTTTAATTTGCTATTCATTTATTTAATAAGTTAGAATGTTATCAATTTGGAATGTTTAATGAGCAGTACTAAAAGTACTATCTTTTATGAGCAGTACTAAAAATATCACTACTATAATATCCATCTCCTCTCAAAATAAGTTTCGACCAGGACATTTTAAGTAATCCTCATTGACAATCGGTCGAATGGCATCATACTTATTATTTGTAATATTACAACTTCAATGCGACAATATAATATCGTAAATTGTCTTACTTCATATTTCAAACTTTTATTCCCTAAACGCGAATTATCTTGTGAAGCTAACAACATATAGCTGATATTTCTTACAAAGAATAAAATTAATATTACGATTTTATAATATGAAATTGCCTTTTAATCGGCATTGTAAGAAGATATTAATCTATAACCACTGAACGTGTAATATATTAACGACAACAATTGGAATTATTAAGAAAAAAAAAAAACAATTTTAAAATTATATATTAATGATTTAAAGAGTCACAAATTATCAATTAAATCCAATTACTCAAATTTAAAGTGGGCCCGGTAGCCGAGTGGATAAGGGCGCTTGGCTGCGGGTTAGAGGTAGCGGGTTCGATTCCCGGCCTCGGCGGAGGATGGGAATTTTTCCACGCTTCTTTCTCCTCCAAACGGGCCCTAGGGTCTACCCAGCCCTCTATAGAATGGGTACCGGGTTTCTTCCCCGGGAGTTAAAGGCGGTCAAGCGACGGGCCCCCCCGTCCTCAACTTTGTCCCGTAGGTTCTGAACACTGGAGCCTACCCTCCAGCAGCATTGCGCGGTCCTCTGGGCCTGATCGCAACTTTAACTTTAACTTTCAACTCAAATTTAAAATTGCAAGTTCTTATCATTGTAAATTAAATATAAATTCAGTGAAGATGTGCTTTATTTAATTAAGTTAGAGTTCAAGGAAAATCACAGAATAAATTACTGCAAAATAATGTTGGCACCATAAATCAATATTAAATTATTAGACTTCAAATTCAACTGAAAATTTGAATTAACATTTAAATTGATATCAACTACTTCCATTTGTCGATGGTTCATCTACGAATCAGAAACAGAAACCTTCAAAGACATGACATTAAGATTTGGAAAATAATTATGTAAAGAATTATGAATCTTAGCAAGTGGAATTTAAAAGTTTAACATGTAAACTCAACAATCCAATATCGCCAATCAGACTATTCAATAAGAACTTAATTATTTTTTGAATCCGAAACAAATTGTGTATTTTAAATATAATTTTAAGTTTATTTCTCTAAATCCAATATAACATTACTTCATATTTAATATAAATGTAACAGCAAGGAATACACAGCTATTCAAAAAACTTAAATTATGAAAATTTAAAATGAAATTCTAGCAAAGAAATAGAATGGAACTATTTTCCAAAGTACGTTAGGGTAATGAAAAATTTCTTTGTCTAGAATTTCTTTTTAATACGTTTGTAATCGACGTTTTTTGAATAGTTTTGTATTCTTTACTGTTAGATTTAATAAAAAATATAAAGAATTACTGCGAAATAACTATAATGAAGTATTTATAGAAATGGAAATAAAATTATATTTAACATACAATAAGTTCTATGAAAAGTGAAAAAACAAATATTAATTATATTTTCATTGTTTTTCTCAAATTCTCAAATGTCTTGTTTAGAAAACATTTTACTCATTTTTCACCATTTTTCAGATAAAAAAGAAAAAACCAAATTGAAAACAGAACCAAAAAATTCCTAAAGAAATTGTACTGTAGAAAATCAGATGTAAATTTATATGATGTGTACAATATATTTGGGTTTTGAGTGGCATGAAACAAGTTCAGATGCAATCAGATGTAAATTTGTGTGAAATATACAATATATTTTGGTTTTCGAGTTTCTGCCACTTATCTTGAGATAGATATTGAGGTGGTTTCCCATTTGCCTTTCTCAGTAAATCATTATAGTATGGCTTTAAATTTGAGAAGAAGAAGCAGACAAACAAAGGCAAGGAAGTAAAAATCCATGCCAGTATTATGATGGACGATATTTCATGAACTGTGGCTTTTTTTAGTGATATTTGAAAAAATCACAGTTAGTAACAGCTACAACGAAACTGTGACTGATTGAAAATATGATTTTACAAAACAGTGGCGACATCTAGTGGCATTATGATGAAACGAATATATTTGAGATAGTATGATATCTACATAAGAGAAAAGAACTCGTTTCCCACAATATTTGTATTCTAAAGACAACAATGAATAATTAGTGGGGAAATAATAAACAATAACGCAAATATTTTTCATCTATTTTAAGAATTTCCGATTCTTATACAGGACTGTATTTGATTTGGAAAACAATGGGACTTAAATTAAGAAAATTAACTAAGACTGTGATTTCACTTCACGCTCAGTCTCAACGTTGATATCAGTAATATCCATACGAGCTTTGATTAATGAAACACAGACTGGAGAATACTTTAGATAAATCGAAACATTTAAACATAAAACCACACGTAAAAAATACATAAAAAGTTAACTACAATTTTCAAAGTTTATTACTGAACTTGTAACTTTTTTATAAATATTTTATAATAGTCACAGATATTCAATAAATACTTTTGAGAGTATTCCTTCCTTTATCGAATTTGGCCAACTAGGGACCACGGAACTAGTTCAACCTGATAACGTCAGGGCGAAGCTAGTGAAAGTCAAGAAGGGGGGGGGGACGAGATTCACATCCCGTCCCAGGATAATCCTGAGATAGTAAGTCCCAGGGGGAAACGGACGAAACACAGAAGAATGAAACAGGCATGCCCACGCCGGGATTCGAACCCAGGTTCCAACACAACAGCCACAATGCAGACCGCCGTCTAGACCGCTCGGCCATGCCGGAACGGCTTTTGAGAGTATTATTTATATTTGATAATTTTTTGTATTTAGAAAAATAAATTGACATTATTATTATTATTATTATTATTATTATCTGAAGTTTACGGAAATATCAATTACTGAAGTTTTTTTTTAAAATAATAATAATAATATTAATATTAATATTACTATCATTATTTAATTAAATATTTCATTTATTATTTAGGAGAACTCATTCCAAGTTGTTAATAAAACATTAAAAAAAACCTTTTGATTTTTTTAATATCAATGGTCAACATAAAATATTTTATTTTTATTTTTATTATTTTTGTTATTATTATTATTATTATTATTATGTTACAACGAAATCAGATTATGAAGTCACTAAAAGCATTTTTGAATAACATTTTAAGAACATATTTTATTGTCTACGTTAAATAAATCTAATTTAATAATGTTAAAAGTTAAGTTAAAGTATGCCACGACAGGCCTATGCAGGCCTAAGGGCTCGCGGGAGGTAAGGCTCCCGGCGTTACTTGACCAACGGAACTAGGTTGAGGTCGGGATGTCAGCCCGACGCCCGCCCGCCTTTAACTTCCGGGAAAGAAAAACCCGTTTTAACTTAAAATTAAAAGTTAAAGTATGCCACGACAGGCCTATGCAGGCCCAAGGGCTCGCGGGAGGTAAGGCTCCCGGCGTTTCTTGACCAACGGGACTAGGTTGAGGTCGGGAGGTCAGCCCGACGCCCGCCCGCCTTTAACTTCCGGGAAAGAAAAACCCGTTTTAACTTAAAATTAAAATTTAAAGTATGCCACGACAGGCCTATGCAGGCCCAAGGGCTCGCGGAGGTAAGGCTCCCGGCGTTTCTTGACCAACGGGACAAGGTTGAGGTCGGGAGGTCAGCCCGACGCCCGCCCGCCTTTAACTTCCTAGGTTTGGACGAGAACGGAGCGGGGAAAAATTCCCGCCCTCCGCCGAGACCGGGAATCGAATCCGCTACCTCTTACCCGCAGCCAAGGGCCCTTACCCACTCGGCTACCGAGCCCACAATTTAATAAAGACAAACACATAATCTTATATAATAATCATAATAAATTCTTCTTTAATTACAACAATTTTCGCAAACTTCTTTTTTGTAAGGCAATGTTGTGATCGAATCACATTTAAAAACATTCTGTTATTAAACGGACTGCTTCTAGTAACACTGATGAAAACTGTGATCACAATCATAGTTTAAAATCACTGATATCGGAACGTCACAATATCGCGAATTAATGTGACTGAATTCACTACATGGTAACCGGTACCAGTTTTTCATAAGATTCTCATAAAAAAATAAGTAAAAATTTTTTATCTACTGAAAACGTGAATTGCTTACGCTACGATTCTAAGGATTTCTGGTGATAAATCAGGCTAGATGTGACATTTCTTCTTTTGTTTTACATTTTATAAATTTTGTTTGAAATATTTTTTATTTTAATTTTAAAGAATGTGAGCTGGAAATTGTTCAATTTTCTCTTTTAAAATTTAAGAGATACTACGATTTTATTTTTTAAATATGAACGGTTTAATATTATTTTTAAAAGACGGTAACAGGCAATATTGAAAGAGATTTCATGAAACCACCATATTGAATCTATCCTCAGATGTTGTATCTATTCTTACCATTGAATGTCTGAGAAAGATGGCCACATAGTTCACAACGGAATGAAACTGTCTTTGCTTTTATAATGTTTTTTAAGATATTTTTACCGATTTAGCTTATGTGTGTACTGATCATTTTAATGATTACTTCTTTATAAAGATTATAAATATTATCGTTATAAAGATAAAAATTATAACTTAATTAAATGTAAATTATAGCCTTCCACTATAGAACAAGAACTTAACAATGCTTTTAGGATCAAAAAAAAAAAATTGTAATTTAATAAATGAATTCAATGCAAGTGCAATTCAATCAATTTCAGTTCGCAAAGCAATACTTTTTCAGTATCTTGTCAGGTAATTAATTAGTTAGATAATTAATTCTTTTCTCTTTCAGAAATATGCTATATTCGGTATTTTTCCTGATGAATTCGAAATTCATTGCAGTACAAATAAATAGACATAAAACACAGTCTCTTGATAGTGTTTTGTTTCACTTTCTCTTCGTATTTGAAGCCATTCCATAAGAAAGACAAACGGAAACCATCTCAGTATCTTTCCCATGAAAATGAAATAAGTCTACCTATAAAATCTCAAGAGTATTCGATAGGACTGATGGCTTAAGGAAAAAATAGGAAATAACATTGATTCATATCTAATTTGAAATATCAGGTGGGCAGAAAATTACTTTCCTCGCTAGAGCACTACGAACACCTCACGTTATTTT